>JAHHZJ010005231.1:0-12223 GCA_021437245.1 Aegilops speltoides | reverse complement strand
TTCGGGATTTTTTGTACCGGAAGGTTCTAGAAGGTTCCGGGGGCCCACCTGCATGGGGGACCCACATGAACGTGGTAGGGGGAAAGGCCCCACACCCTGGTCAAGGCGCACCAAGATCCCCTTAGAAGGAATAAGATCATATCCCAGGGATAAGATCAAGATCCCTAAAAAGGGGGATAACAACGTGGGGAAGGAAATGATGGGATTTCTTTCCCCCACCTTGGCCAACGCCCCAATGGACTTGGAGGGCAAGAAACCAGCCCTCCACCCCTATATAAAGTGGGAGGCGATGGGAGCCACCACGTTCTCGCGCAGCCTCCCTCTCCCAAGTACCTCCCTCAGTGCTTGCGTGCCTGCAAGATTGCCACGCCTCCACCACCACCACGCCGCAGGTGCTGCTGGAGGAGTCTTCCCAACCTCTCCTCTCACCTTGCTGGATCAAGGCATGTGAGACGCCACCGGCTGTACGGTGTTGAACGCGAGGTGCTCGCTCGCACTAGGATCTCCCGGTGATTTGGATCACGACGAGTACGACTCCTTCAACCTCGCTTTCTTGAACGCCTCCGCTTAGCGATCTACAAGGGTATGTAGATGCACTCTCCTTCCCTCGTCTGGTCTCCCATAGATAGATCTTGGTGACTCGAGGAAAATTTTGAATTTCGCTACGCTCCTCAACAAAGGGCATCATGAGCTAGGTCTATTATGAGATTCTTTGCACGAAGAGAACACAAAGTAGTTGGGGCGCTGATTTTGTTCAATATGCTTACGCATTAGTCCAATCTTGTTTCGACGATTGTGGGATGAAGCGCCCGACCGACCTTACACGATTTCACGGGAAGGTTCCACTGATTGGCATGCACTTCGGCATAAGGTGGCTAGAGGGTGCCGCCTCCCACTTTAGTCGAACGGATTCCGGGAAAAGGGTCCTTATGAAGGGTAAATAGATTGGCATATCACGCTGTGGTTTTATGAGGTAAGAAACGTTTGCAGAAACCCATAGCAGCATCAGAAACATGCAACAACAATTAGAGGACGCCTAACTTGTTTTTGCAGGTATGCTATGTGATGGATATGGCCAAGAAGAATGTGATGAATGATATGTGATGTATGAGATTGATCATGTTCTTGTAATAGGAATCACGACTTGCATGTCGATGAGTATGACAACCGCAGGAGCCATAGGAGTTGTCTTAATTTATTGTATGACCTCGGTCATTGAAAACGCCATGTAATTACTTTACTTTATTGCAACCGAGCCATAGTAGTAGAAGTAATAGTTGGCTTGACAACTTCATGAAGACACGATGATGGAGATCATGGTGTCATGCCGGTGACGATGATGATCATGGAGCCCCAAGATGGAGATCAAAGGAGCAAAATGATATTGGCCATATCATGTCACTATTTGTGCATGTGATGTTTATCATGTTTATGCATCTTGTTTACTTAGGACGACGTAGTAAATAAGATGATCCTTAAAATTTCAAGAAGTGTTCTCCTCACGGCATACAATTCGCTTCTAAGCACCACGTGATGATCGGGTGGATGGATTCTACGCTCACATACAACGGTGTAAGACAGCTTTTACACAAAAACACTTAGGGTTAACTTGACGAGCCTAGCATGTACGTATGGCCTCGAACACGGAGACCGAAAGGTCAGCATGAGTCGATAGTAGATAGATCAACATGAAGATGTTCAGATGATGACTAGTCCGTCTCACGTGATGATCGGACACGCCTAGTTGAGGATCATGTAATCACTTAGATGATCGTGAGGGATGTCTATTCGAGTGGGAGTTCATAAGATGAACTTAATTATCCCAACATAGTCAAAAGATCTTTGCAAATTATGTCGAAGCTCGCGCTTTAGTTCCACCGCTTAGATATGTTCCTAGAGAAAATATAGTTGAAAGTTGACAAGAGGTATTATGGGACAAGAGAAAGCTCATGTCCTAATGCACCGCCAGGTGTAACCCCAAATGTCGCGTGGATGTTAAACATCGGCATACACGCTTTTGATAACTACGTGATAGTTCGATAAACGGTTTAGAATTAAGGCACCAAAGATGTTTTTCAAACGTCATGAACATATGAGATGTTTCGAGGGCTGAAATTGAGATTTCAGGCTCGTGCTCACGCCAAGAGAAATGAGACCTCCGACCATCTTCTTAGCCTGCAAACTAAGGGAGAAAAGCTCAATCGCTGAGCTTGTGCTCGATTGTCTCGAAAGGCAACAATCACTTGAATCGAGGGAGCCGATCTTCCGATGAGATAGTGATGTTTCTCCAAAGTCATTGCCACCAAGTCAGAGCTGGGATGAACTATAACATATCAGGGATAGATATGATGATCTTGAGGTATTCAAGATGTTTGACAACCGCAAAGTAGAAATCAAGAAGAAGCATCAATTGTTGATGGTTGGTGAAACCACTAGTTTCAAGATGGGCAAGGGCAAGAAGGGATACTTCATGAACAAAGCAAATCACCGCCTCCAAAGGAAGAAACCCAAGGTTGAACCCAAACCCAGACTAAGTGCTTCCGGATAAGGGAATAGTCACAGAGCGAATTACCCTAGATACTTGGTAGATGAGAAGGCTGGCAAGGTCGATAGAAGTATATTGATATACATTATGTTAATGTGTACTTTACTAGTACTCCTAGTAGCAAGTGGTATTAGATACCGGTTCGGTTGCTAAGTGCTAGTAACTCAAATAAAAGCTAAGGAATAAACAGAGACTAGCTAAAGGTGAGCGATGATATGTGTTGAAGTGTTTCCAAGGTTGATGTGATGAAGCATCGCACGCCCTCTACCATCGAGATTTTGTGTTTGTGTGATATAGACATGATTGGATTATGTCTATCGCAATACGGTTATTCATTTAAGGAGAATAATGGTTACTCTATTTATTTGAATAACACCTTTAATGGTCTTGCACCTAAAGGAATGGTTTATTGAATCTCGATCGTAGTGATAACATTTTCATGCCAAAAGATATAAGATAGTAATGTAGTACCACTCATTGTGGAACCGCCATGTAAGTCATTTGGGTAAAACGCATGAAGAAGCTCCATGTTGATGGATCTTTGACTCACCGCAAAAGTTTGAGACATGGAACCATGTCTATTTGTATATGCATGAAGAAACTCCATGCGATGGATCGCTGGACTCACTTTGATTTTGAATCACTTGAGATATGCAAATCATACCACAGATGACCAAAAGCCCGGCCAAAGAAGATGGAACAAGATAGCAACTTGTAGGAAGTAAACATTTTGTGTGCATTCCAATGAGTGCTAAGGCATGCAAGGAATATTGTTATGTTCTTACTTATAGATGATTCGAGTAAATGTTAGTATATTTACTTGATGAAACACAAGTCCAATTATTGAATGGTTCAAGTAATTTCAGAGGAAGTTGAAGATCATCGTGACAAGAGGATGAAATGTCTATGATATGATCATAGAGATGAGTATCCGAGTTACGAAGCTTTGGCAACCAATTAAGAATTGTGGAAATTGTTTCACAATTAATTCCCGAACACCATTGTTTGATGGGTGTCCCAACATCATAGTTGCACCCTATTGGATATGGTGCCCATGATGTCTCTTATCGATTACCAACTATCGCTTATGGGTTAGGCATTAGAAACAACCACATTCACTTTAAATAGGACACCACGAATTCCGCTGAGATGACACCGTATGAACTATGGTTTAGAGAAACCTGTGCATTTCAAAGTTTTGGGGCCTGGACCTTTATGTGAAAAAGTTTCAAAGTTGATAAGCTCAACCCAAAGCGGATAAAATGCATCTTCATAGGACACCCAAAACAGTTGGGTTACCTCCTAACTCAGATCCCAAAGCAATAGGGATTGTTTTTGAATCGGGTCCTTTCCGAGGAAAAGTTTGTCTCAAAAGTTGAGGGGAGGATGGTGGAGACTTGATATGGTTATTAAACCGTCACTTCAACAAGTATGTAGCAGGCATAGGAAGTTGTTCCCTGGGACTCCTACACCAATTGAAGTAGAAGCTTATGATAGTGATCATGAAGTTTTTGATCAAGTCAATCGCACTGAGGGTGACAAGGATGCGATTTCCGAGAGTGGTACAAGAATCCGTTTGAGGGTCATGTTGCTAGACAACAATGAACCCTACGAGCTATGGAGAAGCAATGGGGGCCCAAATTCACAAATGGTTAGAACCCATGAAACCGAGATAGGATCCATGTATCGTAAAAAGCATGGATTTTTGATGGACTTGCCCGGGATCGGCAAGCCATTGAGATAAATGGATCTTTAAGAAGAAGAGACGGATGGTGATGTCACCGCTATGAAGCTCGACTTTGGCAAGAGTTTTTCACAAGTTCAAGGAGTTGACTACGATGAAATTTTCCATCCGGGCATGCTTAAGTCCATCGGAATCATGTTAGCATTAGTGCATTTATGAAATCCGGTGGATGACAAAACGAGTTTCCCTACCCCGTAAAGGAAAGGTTGTATGTAACAATTAGAAAAGTTTTGTCGATCCTAAGGATGCTAAAGGTATGCTACCCCAAATCCTTCTAAGGACCGGAGTAAGCATCTCGGAGTTGGAATGTGCGCTTGATGAGATGATCAAAGATTTTGGGTTTATACAAAGTTTATGAGAAACTTGTATTTCCAATGAAGTGAGGGAGCACTATAGAATTTCGATGAGTATATGTTTTGAATATTGTTGATCGTAAATGATGTAGAATTTCCGAAAGCATATAGGGTTATTTGAAAAGTGTTTTTCAATGGAAAACCCGATTAGGTTATTTTTGAATAATAAGCATCAAGATCTATAAGATAGATCAAAATGCTTAATAGTACTTTCAAATGAGCACGCATTTTGACATGATCTTGAAGGTGTTCAAGATGGATCAACCAAAGAAGGAGTTCTTGCCTGAGATGTAAGGTATGAAGTTAAGACTTAAAAGCCCACCAACCAGAATAGAGAAAAAAGGACGGGCCCCCTATGTTTCGGAAGGCTCTATAGTTGCTTGGTTGGTACCGACAAGTGTGCCTTTGCCATGAGTCTCTTATAACAAGAATGATCCAGAATGGATCATTGGACGGGTCAAAATTGTCCTTGGAGTAAATAAGGACATGTTTTCGATTATGGAGGTGATAAAGAGTTCGGCGAAAAGGTTACGCCGATGCAAGCTTTAACACCTATCCGAAAGTGACTCAGGCAAACCAATACGATAGGGAGTAACTATTTGGAATAGCTCCAAGTGGAGCGTGGAAACAGATTTACAATATGACCTAGAGATTTTGGACAACGGATCAATGTTGCGGCATTGTGACTAAAAACCTCTTTACAAGCAAAACATGATCAAACCCCGTAACTCATTGAGTCTTAATCACATGATGATGTGAACTAGTTTAATGACACTAGTAAACCTTTGGATGTTGGTCACATGGGTGATGGACCCAGAGTGTTAATCACATGGGTGGAACTAGATTTTGATTATGCCTGGGAAAAAAGTAACAATTAAATTAATTATTATATTTCTTGTTCATGATAATCGCTTATTATCCATGCTATAATTGTATTGGGAAATAGGGGAAACTTTGTATTAAAAAGGGAGCAAAAGTGTGGATAACCACATTAAATTTCCAATTGTTTCCCAGGGTAACCCCTCCTTTCCAAGGTCGGGAAACCCTTCAAGGGGGCCGAATCACCCCAAATTTTTCCGGCTTTGGGGCCCAAGGAATTCTTTTTGGGAACAATTTGGTCCTTGATTTCCCCCTTGGGACGGGCCCCAGGAAAGTTCTCCCCAGCCCTCTCCCAACCAACATCTAGCTGGGCGCGCCTTCCTCCCTCTTTGTGTTGGGTTAAGGTTTCCTGAGATCCCGGGGCCGGGCAATTCCTCAACCTGTTTCGCCGCAAGCAATTTTTATTCCGGCTATTTTGGGAAAAATTTTTTGGGAAAAACGTCCAATTGAGGGAACAAGGCCCAGGGCTTGAAATCAAAAGGCCCTCAAAACGTCCCAGGAAATTGAGAAACCTTCCCCAGAAAATTTCTAAAATTTGCTGTTAAAGTGGTTTAGGTAACTGATTTCAAAACTTCCAACCAAAAACCCTTTTGAATTTCTTAGGAAATCAAAGTTTCCGTTTTCGCCACCTCCCCTACAACCCTGGTTCCATTTATGGAGAAAAGTCAGGCCCTTTTTAAAATTCGTACCCAAATGGGTTAAAGGAAAACCCCTCCATGAAATTTCCCGGTAAATAAGATCCATAAATTGGTTTGGTCAAACATTTGGAAAGATTTCTGATTGGAACCTTTTGGGCCCTTCGAAATGGGGAATTTTCCTAAAAAAGGAACGGACGCCCAGATGGTTTTTTTTCAATCGGGTTTTTTCAAACCAAGGCCAAATGAAATTTTAAAAACCAAAAACCCGGCATTTTTTCAAATTTGCCCGGCTTGTCCAAATTAAAATGGATTCTGAGATTTTGAAATTGCCTGCCACTTGGTGGATTTAAAAGGGTCCCCCAAGGTTAAACCAAATTTTGATTTCAAAAACCTTTTCCGTTAAAAACTTCAAATTTTGAGTCTTAATCACATGATGATGTGAACTAGTTTAATGACACTAGTAAATTTTTGATGTTTAAAATGTTTCACATGGGTGGAATTGTTGGGAATGGGAAAAATTTTTTTTTCCCCCAAAGCTTTTTGGGGCCGGGCCCCCCCCCAAAGGGGAAAAGGGGTTTTAAAAACCCCAACACCAATTTCTGGTTTCATGATTAATCGGGCCAAATTTTCCATGTTTTACTCCCAGGGGTTGAAGGAAACTTCAGGATACCATGGGTTTGTGGGATTTTAACCCAATGGACAAAAATACGGGGCCCAGGTTTCTTCCTAGCTTGGGAACTACCCCTCGCTGTCGCTGTTTCCCAAACTCAGGGTCCGAGCGAATGTTTAAACAAATTAATTCCCTTTGGACCTGTCATCCCGTTTCCTTTCAACACCTAACCTTTCTTTCCAGAAGGAAAAATTTTACTTTGAAAGGAAATTCAAAATTTTCCCACGGTCACCAAGATCTACTATGGAGAAACCAGCAACGAGGGGAAGGAGAGTGCATCTACATACCCTTTGATCGCTCAAGCTGCTCAAGAGAACGGGTTGAAGGAGTCAGATTCCGTGGATCCAAATCAACCGGAGATCCTAGTCCGAACGGACGCACCTCCGCTCAAACACACGAAAGCCCGGACGCCTCCCCCTTTTGATACAGCAAAGAGGGAGAGGTTGAGGAAGACTCTCCAAGAGCAAAGACAACGGGGTGGTGGTGGAGGATGGCATCCTCCAGGCTTCGCCAAGCACCAAGGAGAGGAGGAGGACTTGGGAGGGGAGGGCTGGCTGTAACTCGTGTTGAGCCCCATGCCTCCCCCACTTTATATAGGGGTGGAGGGATGGTTTCTGCCCTCCAAGTCCATTAAGCCGGCAAGGGGAGGAAAGAAATCCCATCATTTCCTTCCCACCGAATTGTTATCCCCTTTAGGGATCTGATCTTATTCTCTGGATATGATCTTATTCCTTCTAAGGGGGGATCTTGGGCTTGACCAGGGGTGGGGCCTTTCCCCACCCGTTCATGTGGGTCCCCCATGGGCCCCACCCAACCTTCTAGAACCTTCCCGCAATAATAAAAAATCTCAACATTTTCCCCCAAAATAGGACTTCCCATATAAATCTTTACCTCCCAACCATTCCAACCCTCGTGACGCCCGGATCTCATCCGACTCAACAACATTCTTAAACCACATGCTTTTTATAACCCTAAAGGCCATCGAACCTTAGTGTAGACCCACGGGTTCGGGAGACATGTGGAATGACCGAGACGTTTCCCAATAACCAACAAAGGATCCGGATACCCATGTTGGTCCTACATGTTCCACGATGATCTCATCGGATGAACCACATGTCAAGGACTCAAAATCCCAGATTCAATTCCCTTTGTCTAATCGGATTTACTTGCCCGAGATTCATCGCTTTGGATAACCGATACATTGTTCAATCTCGCTACCGCAAGTCTTTCTTTCGCTCCGAACACATCCCCGGATCAACCCCTTGGTCACATTGTGCACATTATGATGATGTCCCACCAGTGGGCCCAGAGATACCTCTCCGCTTACACGGAGGAAACCAGCCTCGATCCGTGTCAACCCAATGACACTTTCGGGATACCCAGGGCACCTTTATAGTCACCCCCACGCGGGACGCTTGATACACCCAAAGCACTCCTAAGGTATCCGGAGTTACACGATCTCATGGTCTAAGGAAGAGATACTTGACATTGGAAAAGCTCTAGCAAACAACCACACGATCTTTGTGCTATGCTTAGGATTGTTTGTCCATCACATCATTCTCCTAATGATGTGATCCCGTTATCAACTTAATCCAATGTCCATAGTCAGAAAACCATGACTATCTGCTGATCACAACGGCTAGTCAACTAGAGGCTTACTAGGACATATTGTGGTCTATGTATTCAACGGTATTACATTTCCTGATAATATAGTTATAGCATGAATAAAAGACAATTATCATGAACAATGAAATATAATTACTTTTATTATTGCCTCTAGGCATATTTCCCAGCCTCCCAACTTGCACTAGAGTCAATAATCTAGTTCACATCGCCATGTGATTAAATCACGGTCACATCGCCATGTGACCAACATCATCAAATGAGTTCGTGGGTTTGATCATGTTTTGCCAGAGAGGTTTTAGTCAACGGGTCCGAACCTTTCGGATCCGTGGTGCCTTTAAAATTTCTAGGTCATATTGTAAACATTTGCCCACGCCTCCACTTGGAGCTATTCCAAATGGTTGCTCCATTTATAAGATCCTTTGCCTACTCGAGTCACTTGATAGGTGTTAAAGCTTGCATCGGGTAACCCTTTACGCCTCTTTATCACCCCATAATCAGAAACATGTCCTTATTTACTCCAAGGACAATTTTGACCCTTCCAATGTTCCATTCCCTGGATCATTCTTGCCCCGACCACTCATGGCAAGGCACACTTCCTAAAGTTACAAGATAGCAACCGAGAGCCTATATAAAGCATAGGGACACCTTCTTTCCTTCTTCTACCGGGGTCGAGCTTTTAAGTCTAAACTTCATACCTTACATGTGAGGCAAGAACCTCTTTGAATAATCCATCTTGAACACCTTCAAGATCATGTTAAGGTATATGCTCATTTGAAAGTACCATTAAGGCTTTTGATCTATCCTCATAGATCTTGATGCTCAATGTTCAAGTAGCTTAATCCAGTTTTCCATTGAAAAATTTTCAAATAACCCTTATGCTTTCCAGAATTTTACATCATTTGATCAACAATATGTCAATAACATATACCACCTTTAAATTTTATAGTGTCCCACTCACTTTTTGGAAATACAAGTTTTCTAAACTTTGTATAAACCCAAAATCTTGATTATCTTATCAAAGTATATTCCAACTCCGAGATGCTTACTCCAAACCTTAGAAGGACGCCAGAGCTAGCAACCTTTTAGCATCCTTAGGATCGAAAAACCTTTTCGATTGTATCATATACAACCTTTCCTTACTTAAAACTTAAGGAAACTCGCGACATCCATCTACCAGAAGGAATGCAGTTTTAACATGATTCCGACGGACTTAAGATCGCCACGATGAGAAAATCTCATCGTAGTCAACCTTTGAACTTGTGAAAACTCTTCGCCACAAGTCGAGCTTCATAGACGGTGACATCACCGCCCACGCCCCTTTCTTCTTAAAGATCCATTTATCTCGGATTTCATGGCTTCAACCATTTGTCGGAATTTGGGCCCACCATCCTTCTCCATAGCTCGAGGTTCATTGTTCAGCAAATGACCTTCAAGAAGGATTACCGACCCCTAAAGTAGTACGATCCTTGTCACCCCACGAGGTAGAAGGACTTGATCCAAGTTTCATGATCACTATCATAAGTTTTTACACTTGTGTAGGTGCCACAGAACAACTTCCCGGCCCCGCCAACACTAGTTAAGTGATGGTTCAATAACCTCATCAAGTCTCCACCATCCTCCCACTCAACTTTTCGAGACAAACTTTTCTCGAGAATGGACCCATTCAAGAAACAACCATTGCTTTTGGATCTGAATTTGGAGGTAACCCAACTGTTTTGGGTGTCCTATGAAGATGCATTTTATCCGCTTTGGGTTCGAATCAACCCAAACTTTTCCATACAACCCCAGCCCCAAACCTTAAGAAATGAAATTTTGGTTTCTAAACCATAGTTCATACGGTGTCATCTCAACAATTACGTGGTGTCCTATTTAAAGTGAATGTGGTTGCTAATGCCTAACCCATAAACGATAGTTGGTAATTCGAAAGAGACATCATGGCACGCACCTATCCAATAGGGTGCAACTATGATGTTCGGACACACCATCAAACTTTTGTTCCAGGGTTTAATTGTGAAACAATTTCCACAATGTCTTAATTATTACAAAGCCAAATCAGATACTCATCTCTATGATCATATCATAGATTTCATCCTCTTGTCACGATGATCTTCAACTTCACTCAAATTACTTGAACCATTCAATAATTCGACTTGTGTTTCATCAAGTAAATATACTTTCCATCTACTAATCATCTTGAAGTAAGAACATAACGATATTCATCAGATGCCTCAAAGACTATTGGACGCACACATCAAAATGTGTTACTTCCAACAAGTTGCTATCTTGTTCCATTTTACCAAAAACGAGGCTTTTAGTCATCTTGCCCATGTGGTATGATTTGCATATCTCAAGTGATTCAAAATCAAGTGAGTCCAAACGATCCATCCTGCATGGAGTTTCTTCATGCAGATACACCAATAGACATGGTTCGATGTCTCAAACTTTTCAAAACGAGTGAGTCCAAAGATCCATCAACATGGAGCTTTTCATGCTTTTACACCAATATGACTTATATGGCAAAGCCACAAGTAAGTGGTACTATCATTATACATATATCTTTTGGCATGAAAATTGTATCACTACGATCGAGATTCAATAAACCATTCCTTTAGGTGCAAGACCATTGAAGGTATTATTCAAATAAATAGAGTAACCATTATTTTCCTTAAATGAATAACAGATTAAGCATATAATCCAATCATGTCTATGCTCAACGCAAACACCAAATCTCGATGGTAGAGGGAGCGCTGATGCTTGATCACATCAACCTTGGAAACACTTCCAACACATATCCAAATTCCACCTTAGCTAGTCTCCGATATTCCGTAGCTCTTTATTTCGAAAGTTACTAACACTTAGCAACCGAACCGATTTAATACCGTGCTACTAGGAGTACTAGTAAAGTACACATTAGCATAATGTATATCCAATATACTTCATCGACCTTGCCCCTTTCTCATCTACCAAGTATCTAGGGTAATTCCGCCCAAAGGGTTGTTCCCTTATTACGTACACTTAGTCTCGCTTGGGTTCAACCTTGGGCTTCTTCACTAGAGCGGCAATGATTTGCCGCTTCATGAAGTATCCCTTCTGCCTTGCCCTTCTTGAAACTAGTGGTTTCACCAACCATCAACAATTGATGATCCATCTTGATTTCTACTTCGTGTCAAACATCACGAATACCTCAAGGATCATCATATCTATCCCCGATATGTTATAGTTCATCACGGCTCTAGCAGCTTGGTGGTAATGACTTTGAGAAACATCACTATCTCATCCGGAAGATCAACTCCCACTGATTAAAGTGATTGTTGTTCAAATCGAGCACAAGCTCAACGATTGAGCTTTTCTCCTTAGTTTGCAGGCTAAGAAAATCGCTTGAGGTCTCATACCTTTGACGTGGCACGAGCTTGAAATCTCAATTTCAGCCCTCAAACATCTCATATGTTCCGCGACGCTTCAAAAACATCTTCGTGCCTTAATTTAAACCGCTTATCCAACTATCACGTAGTTATCAAACGCGTATGTCCGATGTTCGAACATCCACAAACGACGCTTGGGGTTCAAAGACATCGAAGCGCATTAAGGACATAAGCTTTCATCGTCCGCATAACCGCCATCGCCAACTTTCAACTATATTTTCTAGGAACATATCTAAACAAAGGAACTAAAGCGAGCCATTACATAATTTGCAAATATCTCTTGACTATGTTCAGATAATTAAGTTCATCTTATGAACTCCCACTGATAGACATCCTCCGTCATCTA
>JAHHZJ010005226.1:0-19258 GCA_021437245.1 Aegilops speltoides | reverse complement strand
GATGTGAAAACCAGTCCGAAGCGCACGCAATGTCGGTCCCCGCCATCTCACAATACCGCTGAACCAAAGTATGACATGCTGGTAGGTAGTATGACTTGTATCGCCCACAACTCACTTGTGTTCTACTCGCAAAACATCAAACCATAGAAAAACCTAGGCTCGATGCCATCGCTGGGGAACGAGTAATTTCAAAAATTTCCTACGCACACGCAAGATCATGGTGATGTATAGCAATGAGAGGGGAGAGTGTTGTCCACATACCCTGTAGACCCAAGCGGAAGCGATCACAACGTAGAGGAAGTAGTCAGACGTTCTCCTCGCGATCCGACCGATCCCGCGCAACATTCGACGCCCCGAGTTCTTGACACACGACAGCTCGATGACGCCCCTCAGATCGATCCAGCCGAGTGTCGAGGGAGAGTTTCACAAGACGACGGCGCAGGACGATCTTGATGTTTCATCGCGCAGGTTTCGCTTAAGCTTCATGACAGGTATGACCGAGGTGGAATATGGTGGAGGGGGCACCAGACACGGCTAAGGAACGATCTAAAGATCAAACTTGTGTGTTCCAAGGTGCCCCTGCCCCTGAGATATAAAGGAGGGAGGGGAGGCCGGCCGCCCAGAGGAGGCGCTGCCGAGGAGTCCTACTCCTACCGAGTAGGACTCCCTTCCTAGTTGGAATAGGATTGGGGAGGGAAGAGGAAGGGGGCGCCGCCTCCTTGTCCTATTCGGACTGGGGAGGGGCGACGCCACCCCGGCCGGCCCTTCCTCTTCTCCCTCGAGGCCCACCGAGGCCCATTTACCTCGGGGTTCCGTAACCTCCCTAGCATCTAGAATTTGCCGCTCCGAACCATTCCAACTCCAAACATAGGCTTCCAATATATCAATCTTTATGTCTCGACCATTTCGAGACTCGCTCATGTCCGTGATCACATCCGGACTCAACTTCTTCGTACATCAAAATACATAAACTCATAATAACCGCCATCGAAACCTTAAGGCAGGATCTCTACGGTTCGAGAACAATGTAGACATGACCTAGAACTATTCACGGTCAATAACCAACAGCGGACCTGATGCCCATATTGGTTCCTTACATATTCTACGTAAGATCTTTGTCGGTCGATCCGCATAACAACATACGCTTGTTCCTTTGTCATCGGTATGTTACTTGCCCGAGATTCGATCGTCGGTATCCAATACCTAGTTCAATCTCGCATCGCAAGTCTCTTTACTCGCTCCAATACATCATCTCACAACTAACTCATTAGTTGTAGTGCTTGCAAGGCTTCAAAGATGTGCATTACCGAGAGGGCCTCAGAGATACCTCCGACAATCGGAGTGACAAAACCTAATCTCAAATACGCCAACCCAACATCTCGCCTTTGGAGACACCTGTAGTACTCCTTTATAATCACCAGCTACGCCAGTGACGCTTGGTAGCACCCAAAGTGTTCCTCCGTAAACGGAGTTGCATAATCTCATAGTTACGTGAACATGTATATGTCATGGATAAAAGCAGAGCAACATACTAAACGATCGGTGCTAAGCTTATGGAATGGGTCATGTCAATCGATCATTCTACTAATGATGTGACCTTGTTAATCAAATAACAACTCCTTGTTCATGGTCAGAAACATAACCATCTTTGATTAACAAGCTAGTCTAGTAGAGGCATACTAGTGACATGTTGTTTTGTCTATGCATTCACACATGTATCATGTTTCCTTAATACAATTCTAGCATGAATGATAAACATTTATCATGAAATAAGGAAATAAATAATAACTTTATTATTGCCTCTAGGGCATATTTCCTTCAGATATACCGAGTCGGTGTGGGAAGAGTTGACGCCGATTGAGTCGGTACTCGTCGCTGCTTTGCCGAAAGTGCTCCGGAGATTATCCGGACGAAAGTGCATTCACCAAGTTGGCCAAATGGCCTCCAAGGCACGAGCCTTGGGGTTTCTCCCGTGATGGGAGTAGGCATCCAAGCCCGGGCAAGTTCTTCCTTGCGGAGTTATGGTCGCTGATATTCCTCATGGATTTGAGCGGTCGCCACCGCCCACCCTGCCGTCGGGAAGCCGGAGGGCTACGAGGCCTGCTGACCATCAAGACCTCCGCCACGGATCCTGCTATCGGACTCGATGCGGTTCACGGAGCCACCGACAGACGAAAGTCAGAGAGATCTGGCTGGCCGATTGCCGCGACCGGTGGCCGACGTGGCCACGGCCTCACCCCACCCCGAGCCTCGACCACCAGAGCTTTGCCGGGAGACCGGAGGAGGATGAAGGGAGTCGACCATAAGGAGTCGACGACACCGCAGAGAACGCCGGACACATCGCCTGGAATCGCGCCGCCATGGACGGGAGCGCCGTGTCGAGGGAGCCCTCGGAGCCAAGCGGAGTCGCCGGCAGAAGGTGAGCGCCGAGACGGATCTCCGGCCCTCACCAAAACTCCACCGTAAATCATGATGAAGGCAATCGAACAATTGCAACTTCCCAAATCGCTAAGACACCGCCCCACGGTGGGCGCCAACGTCGGGTTCTAAGTCCGACAAAGAGAATGGGGGTAGGTATGGAGAGGCAAAATCCTAGCTATGGAGCATAGGTACAAGGATGTAGAGTTCAGCCCTTCTGAGGAAGGAACAACCCCACGCCCTGAGCCCGGAGGCGGTCGACGATTACGAGTGATAGATTAAAGTAACCCTTACACCGAGGAGGGGTGGATTATATAGTGCCCGCGCACTCTCCGCCCTCGCTATGTAGGGTTTAAAGACATTATAGGGCGCATCGGTAACGCCAATAAAGTGTCCTAAATGCCATAAAGACTACTTAATTACGCATCGCTGGATGCAGAGTGGCTCTTGATCTCCGGTGGTCGATCGAAGTTTCATGGTCGAAGTCCTTCGATCCCGCCGAGTGAAGTCCTCTTGGTCGATCGGAAGGCGCTCGAGGGTGTCCTTGGAAGGGTACTTACGCCGGCCTATGACCTACCCTAGGTACATGACTTCATCACCCCTCCACCATAATCCACCTCGATAATATCGTAGCGTGTTTAGCAAGCCCGCATCGGTAGAACATCAAGATCGCCACCACGCCGCGGCCGACGGAACTTCCTCGACACCCCGATCGGAGTTCGAGGGACGCCATCGAGCTGAACGTGCTAGAACTCGGAGGTGCCGACGCTCGGTGCTTGGATCGGTCGATCGTGAAGACGACGACTACATCAACCGCGTTGTCATAATGCTTCCGCTTACGGCTACGAGGGTACGTGGACAACACTCTCTCTCGCTTTTGCATCACCATGATCTTGGGTGCATAGGAATTTTTTGAAATTACTACATTCCCCAACAATGGCATCCGAGCCTGGTTTTATGCGAGATGTTATATGCACGAGTAGAACACAAGTGAGTTGTGGGCGATATAGTCATACCGCTACAAAGATGTCATACTTGGTTCAACGGTATTGTTGGATGAAGGCCCGACCGACATTACACGACGCTTATGCGAGACTGGTTTTACCGCCGTGCTTTGCACACAGGTGACTAGCGGTGTCGCTTTCTCCAACTTTAGTTTAACCGAAAGGGCTACGCCCGTCCTTGTGAAGGTTAAAACAACACTAACTTGACGAACTATCGCTGGGTTTTGATGCGAGGTAAGAACGGTTCTTGCTCAGCCAGAGCAGCTATGTACAATTTGCAACAACAAAGTAGAGGACGCCTAACTTGTTTTTGCAGGCATGTTGTGATGTGATATGGTCAAGACGTGATGAGATGTGTTATTGTATGAGATGATCATGTTTAGTTGAAGTTATCGCAATCGGCAAAAGCCTTATGGTTGTCTCTTTATTGCATAAGATGCAAGCGCCAAATAATTGTTTTACAACATCGCTATGCGAGCAGCAATAGTTGCAAGAGCAATAGTTGGTGAGACACCATGTGATGACACATTGATATAGATCAAGATGATGGAGATCATGGTGTCATGCCGGTGATGATGGAGATCATGACGATGCTTTGGAGATGAAGATCAAAGGCACAAGATGATGATGGCCATATCATGTCACATATTTTTGATTGCATATGATGTTTATCTTTATACATCTTATTTTTTCTTAGTTTGACGGTAGCATTTTAAGATGATCTCTCACTAATTATCAAGAAGTGTTCTCCTGTATGCACCGCTATGAAAGTTCTTCGTGCCGAGACACCACGGATGATCGGGTGATAGGCTCTACGTCAAATACAACGGTAAAAACAGTTGCACACGCCGAATACTTGGTTAAACTTGATGAGCCTATCATATAAGATATGGCCTCAACACGGAGACCGAAGGTTTAACGTGAATCATATAGTAGATATGATCAACATAGTGATGTTCACCATTGAAACTACCCCATCTCACGGATGATCGGACATGGTTTAGTTGATTTGGATCACGGATCACTTAGATGACTAGTGAGATGTCTCGTTCAAGTGGGAGTTCTTAAGTAATATGATTAATTGAACTTAAATTTATCATGAACTTAGTCCCGTAGTATTTTTGCAAATTATGTTGTAGATCAATAGCTCGTGTTGTTGCTTTATATGTTTATTTTGATATGTCCCAGAGAAAATTGTGTTAAAAAATGTTAGTAGCAATGATGCGGATTGGATCCGTGATCTGAGGTTTATCCTCATTGCTGCACCAAAGAATTATGTCCTTAATGCACCGCTAGGTGACAGACCTATTGCAGGAGCAGATGCACATGTTATGAATGTTTGGCTAGCTCAATATGATGACTACTTGATAGTTTAGTGCACCATGCTTAACGGCTTAGAATCAGGACTTCAAAGACGTTTTGAACGCCATGGACCATATGAGATGTTCCAGAATTGAAGTTAATATTTCAAGCAAATACCTGAGTTGAGAGATATAAAGTTCCAACAAGTTCTATAGCTAAAAGATGGAGGAGAATCTCAACTAGTGAGCATGTGCTCGATTGTCTGGTACTTCAATCACTTGAATCAAGTGGGAGTTAATCTTCCGATAAGATAGTGATTGACGAATTCTAGTCACCATCACTAAGTTACAAGAACTTCATGATGAACTATAGTATGCAAGGGATGACGAAAACGATTCCGAGCTCCGTGATGTTGAAATCGACAAGGTAGAAATCAAGAAAGAGCATCAAGTGTTGATGATTGACAAGACCACTAGTTTCAAGAAAAGGGCAAAGGAAAGAAAGGAAACTTCAAGTAGAATGGCAAACAAGTTGTCACTCCCATGAAGAAGACCAAATGTTATCCGAGCGGCTATATTCTCCCATGCGTGTCGGGCACGACTTAGAGGCATAACCGCATTGAAAGCAATGTCGCAAGTGAGGTAATCTTCACACAACCCATGTAATACATAAGGGAAAGAGATACATAGTTGGCTTACAATCGCCACTTCACACAGCTATATGAATAAAGCATTACATCATCCAGATACAATCAAGGTCCGACCACGGAACCAAAATAAAAGAAGAACCCCAAATGCATAAAGGTCCCCGACCGACCCCAATCTGGCTCCACTACCATCAACTAGAACGAAACAACACAAAGGGCAAGATCTTCATAGAGCTCGCCCTTGAGCTTGGCTAAGCGCCACCCGCTCTAAGAACATAGGCACTGCAAACCGGTTTTGAAGTATCCGTGAGCCACGAGGACTCAAAGAATCCCATTACCATGGATATCAAGACTAGCAAAGCTTAATGGGAAAGGAAGGGGTAAAGTGGTGAGGTCAAAGCAGCCACGAAGCATGATATGGTGGCTAACATACTAAATGAGAGCGAGAAGAGAACAAGCGGAATGGTCGTGAAGCTAGCAATGATCAAGAAGTGATCCTCGAACACCTACTTACGCCAAACATAAACCGTAAACTGGTTCACTTCCTGCTCACGCCGAAGAGACCATCACGGCTACACACTCGGTTGATGCGCTTTTAATTCGGATCAAGTGTCAAGTTATCTACAACCCACATTAACAAATTCCCATCTCGCACATCACCGCGGCACGGTTTCGAAAGTTTATACCCGCAGCGGTAACCCAACTTAGCCCATGACAAGCTCTCATGATCAACAAAGGAATAGACCTCTCCTCAGAAGACCCGATCACCCTTTAATCCTTGCCATAAGACATTTCGATAATGGTAAAAACAAGACCAGCAAAGTTTCGGCTGCTACCGGCCAATCCCGAGAGGAGCTGCATATATCTCTCGCTCGTGGCAAGACCGGATGAGACATCCTACGAGTAAAACCAGACTCGAAGCCGCCCCGAGGGGCCCTGAAAGAGCCGGGTTCTGACCAAAGACTTAGACAAGCAATCGCCCGGGGTCTAAAATAAAGATGGCCCTTGGGCTGGTCCACCCAAGGGAAGGGTATAGGTGGTGGTGAGGCAAATGGTAAAACCAAGGTTGGGCCTTGTCGGGACAAGTTTTATTCAAAGCGAACTGTCAGGGGGTCCTATAAATCACCCGACTGCTAGGGAACGCAAAAACCGGGAACATAACACCAAAGATGACGGATACTAGGGCGGCAAGAGGAACAAAACACCAGTGCATAAGATCGAGCCTTCCACCCTTTACCAAATATATAGATCCATTAATAATATAAGAGATATTGTGATATCCCAACATAAACCCCGGGCTCCACCATGGAGAAATCTTCAACTTCACCGAAGCTAGCAACGATAAGAGGGCCGAGCAAAGCGGTAACATAGCCAAACAATGGTTTGCAGTAGGAAAGGTGTCAAAGGTTAGAGGTTCATGGCAATTTGGGAGGCTTGATCAACAAGAGATAGGTAGCGGGCAAAGCGATAGAACGAAGCAACTAGCATAGCAATGATAGTAGTGAGATCTGTAGTAGCGGCCATCTTGCCTCAAATCCCGCTAGGAAGAAGAACGATTCCATGAAGACGATTTAACGGAGTATTCGAACGAATCCTCACAATCGCAACATTAATGGACTAAGAAGCAACACCGAAAGAAAGAAACAACATGGTAAACACACAAGCATAATCATGGCATGATGCACAATCAAGTACGATGCATGTCCGGTTTAATGAGGCATGGCATGGCAAAGTGCAATACACGATACTACAAGTTAAGTGGAGCTCAATATGCAACGAAGTTGCATAGGTACGAAACAACTACATCCGGAAGTTATTTAGTTCGCTCATAGGTACACAACAATGTTAAATGTTGTTAAACATGTCAAGGGGTGAAGCACAACAAAACCACCTCTCTAGACAAGTTTAAATGAGGCCGGAACAACAAACAACAATTCCGGAAAACCCTCATGTGCAATTTATGAATTTGCTACTGTTCTGCCCTAAATCATATTTTAAAGTTGTTAAACAGGAAAATAAAGTGGACCATGTTAAACTAGGCATTTTTCCATCCCATTTACATATAAAGTTTATTAAATTCGGAGTTACGGTTAATTACTTATGAATTAAATCATTTTTACATGGCATTATGCAAAACAAATGCAAACAGCAGTTTAAACATGTTAAACATGGATGAAAGTTGCATATTATGAAACTAGATGAAATTCTAAGCATTTTACATGTTTAAATCATTTTAATCCGATGCACCATTTGTGAGTTATTAAATGTATGAAGCATGAGGGTTTTTTGGTAAAACAGTAAATCACTGGATTAATAGGCAAATTCGTTCGCAGGAAAAAAAACACATCGGGCCAAAACTGGTCCAAGAGTGCACAGGGGAAGGGCTGGGGGAACTGCTCACCATGGGCCAAGCCCGGCCTGTGGAGATGGTCGGGCAGCCGGATCTGGCGCGATTAGTTCTCGGCGCGACTCCACGCTACCGGTGCGCCGCTGGCCGGGCCACACAGGACATCGAGGCGCAGCGGTATGTCAACGGGTGAGCGGAACGGGTGAGCTGGCGAGACGCTGCTGTTCTTGTTTCAAGAATGGGCAGCAGTGATTGCGGCGATGGAGAAGACGACCAGCAGGAGGGTCCTGGCGGCAGAGTCGACGGGAACCGGCCGGAACGGGGCGGATTCGGCAACCGGGCATGAGCGAGCAGGAGATCCGTCCAGATCGGGCCGGGCGCGAATCTTGACGGGCAGCTTGACGAACTGAAGGAAGCAGCGACCCTGGCTCCTGCAGGTGACAGACGCGACGGGAGCGAGTGAGGAGGTTCATGGCGATGCGGAGAAGAAGTGGTGCACGCGAGCGAGTCAACGCCTGTAGAGAGACGGCGCGTTACCACGAAAGCGGACGGGACAAGATGGAGGGCGCTGCATACCAAGCAAGGCGGCGACGGAGCAAGGCGCCAAGAGTTTCGGGCGGTGCCCGTTTTGAACGACGGACTGACGAATCAGCCGGGAATGGCAGCGACGGCGGCGCACGGAGGAGGTGAGCTCGAGGGGAGGCTCGTGGAGGTGGTGGTGGACGGCATGGCATCGGGCGAAGACCGGCGGTGGTCGAGATGAGGCAGAGGCGCGACGATCGAAGCTCTTCCCCGATCGAGCCTGCAGCGGATGATGACGCAACGAGGGTGGAGGGCGCACGGGAGCCCCGCGCCACGGGCGCAGGTCCTCCCGGACGGCTGGATCGAGGGGGCTTGGGGCACCGGTCCGTCAAGGGCGGCTCACCAAGGGCGCGATCCAAGGAGGAAGCAGGCCATGGTGGTTGGATGGATCTCGACCAGGGTGTGTGGTGGTTGGTAGGGCACGGAAGGCGAGGAAGATCAGGAGCGGCTAGCGAGTGGATGGATGCATCGGGAGGATCCCAAGGTGGGAGAGGAGTGGCGGCGGGGAGAAGGATCGGATGGGACTGCCCTCCTAGTATCTAGGGTTAGGCTAGTTATATACTGAGTGGATAGGCTTAGGGTCATTTGGTCCCTTCGATTAAAATCGGACGGTCACGAATAAAATAGTTAGGGAGCCCAAATAACAAAACGGAGATGTTTTACAGACGTTTGGGGATGATCCGAATCCAACAGTAATGAAAGCCCGGGTCGGGTTCGGGAAAGTTATTGGACGCACGAGAGGGGTCTATGCACTGTGCAAAGAGGGTTAGGTGGTCACGGTCAAGAGGGGAGCGAACACCCAATTGGCCTGGAACGGTCAACGAAGGCAAAGCGGTCAAGAGGGAAGGTGATGAAGGCAAAGGGAGAAACGTCAACGACTAACGAATGCAAGCTTTATGAAAAACGATGCCGATGCAATGCGAATGATGCGATGAGATGAGATGCATGGCCGAACAAAATGCAAAAACGGAAGACAAAAACCCAACCACGGAGAAAAATAATATATCGCATCTCCGGAAAAGGCAGGAGTTGGAGTTACGAATATGGAAAGTTGCATCCGGGGTGTTACAACACTCCACCACTACGAGAGGATCTCGTCCCGAGATCTAGGATGGCAACGGAGGGAAACGGAAGAGGAAGATGTAAAACATAGTTGCTTCTTTGACAAACGAGTGAAACCAAAGAACCTTGAGAGGTTGAACAAAATGAAAGAAAGAAAACAATCTAAGATGAACAAAGTGGAAAAGCACTCGCTAGAAAAGAGGAACATGGGATACGCACGAGAACCAAGAGGTTTAGTGATAAGATAGATATTGAAACCACTCCTGCTAAAACTAGATAGAGGAGGAATAAGATTGATATAATTTGGGCAAAGACCAACCGTAAATGGAAGGAATTGAACATGAACTTGACAAGATGAGAGGATACAAGATGAAATCAACAATACAACGCCTCCGAATTGAAAGAATGGCACAAGGGGTAGGAAACATTACAAACCGCACTCCGGTTGAGAAGGGAGGCAAAACTTGATAAGATGAGAGAACGCGAATGAAAACACGACACTCCGGCTAAACGGATAAGCAAGGAAAATTACATGATATTTACAAAATGAGATGATTGGTCGAAGAGAGTAACATCACAATGCCTCTGGAACAAAAGAATAGAAGATAGATCACTGGAATAAAGGGACTGAGAAGAAAATGACAACTTTTGCCACAAGTGAACTTGGAAAGCATCCTTGCAAAGAAGAATCGAATGGAGTTGTTGGGAAATCAACAACGAGAAGCACAAGCTTGTTGTGGGCTTATGGAGAACATCTCAATACTATGAGGTGACAACCGGCCACTAATGGAAACCGTTGATTTGATTGAGAGCACCAAAGAGATGAAAAAAAGCTTCTTCACCGAGAGGAATAGGAGAAAACTCGGATCATTGATAGCACCATAATTAGCACTATTCCTTAGGGAAGGCTTTAGGTGAAATCTGACAAAAGATAACTCCAATGACAAGATTGATGGATTTAAAAATAACTCATTCTTAACAACATTTGAATCATGAAACATGAGGGAAATTGTCAAGAGTGACATAACACCACCTCAAAAGATAAGGTAGAAAGTATTGCACTTCGGAATGCAAGAAGAAGAATACTTGAGCTCCTCAAAGCAAAACATGTGTTGAACACCATGTTTATTTTAGAGTATAGCTTGGCGGATCATAACTTCGAGAGAAATCTTGATGAACAATTGAAGAATGAAAAGAATCCTTGACGAAGCACCATGTAGAGTCTCCATGAAGAACTCCGGTAATAAAAGGATGATAGAAAGAAAGAGAGGTTGAAAACACAAGGTGAGGCCTTGCAATGATTTAGATGGATCTTCGTGATGAGAGCTTGGAACCCTGGAAAAAGAAAAGATGAAACAATTGAAACCGAGAATCTTAAGGGCCTCCTAGAATAAAGAATTAATCACTTTGATGAACAAGAATAAGAATTATGTTATGCTTATCCTTCACCAATTAAATTGATGACAAACAACGGATTTGGTATACTACTTATTCTCAAGAAAGGATTAAAAGAGATATATCAAAACTTGAGAAGGTCTTCAATTAACCACCCGCAGGATTGGAACAACAAATGAATTGATATGATGAACAAGGAAGAGAGATCTTGAAAGAACCACCAGAAGAATTGAAAATGAAAGTAGCAAGGGCACAATTCACCGGAAGAACTGAAAATGAATGAAGATACTTGAGTGAATTTAGAAACAAGAGAACAAAGAGATCCCGAAATGACTAGAGTAAACTTGAACGCTGTAACTGTAAGAAGATTTGGAGAATGATAGCTACACGCGAGAATAAAGAATTATGACTCATTGCCTGGTCGGAAGAAAAGAAATGGAAACGACTCAAGAAATACTCCGGATGGTAAGAAAAGAATTCTCACAATCGAAAACAATTATGAGAGGATGGCATCAAGCTAGAACCATGAATCTTGAAGAGAATGGAGCAAGATTTAAGAGAAATCCTTCTTCGGGTCTTCAAATGAGGAGAATGACAACGAGAAACACCACCAAGAATTATTGAGGCACACCGAAGAATCAAAAGCTAAGAGGTTGAGCCAACTATGAAAAGAATTTGAAAGATCTTGAGAAAAGCATTTGACCGAGAAGAACTCATTCTCACGCCAAACTTGGAGAAGAATTTAGGATAGCTCGGAAAATAGAAGAGTCGTAAGATCCTCGAAAAGACCTCGGGGTTAGGGCCCACTCAAAAGAACACCATTGGAAAGATTTAAAAGAGATGTTGCAATCCGTTGAATTAAATGACTTGAATGAGATACCAGCCTCGAAAGAGCTTGAACGAATGCAGAGTGGAAACATGAATCTTCGAGATATCTTGAGCAATCTCGAATAACAAATAGCGAGAAGTGAATGATAATGAGGTGCACCGCATGAGAAGACATTGAAATGAGGAAAAAGGTATGATCAACAAAACTTGACTTGAATCCACCGGAGAAGAGAAAGGAATGAGGAATGACTTAACTAGTAGAACATCTTCTTGAGAACCACCGCTAAGAACATTGATGGAAAAGAATGAAGAGACTTCCCACAAATAAAAGGATACATGATTAAGAAATCTGAGTCCTTGAAGAAAAAGGGGTGAGGGCGGAAAACAAAGACAACTAGGGATGAAACAAAACAAACACCGCTGAGAAAAACTTAGAATTGATCTTATGGATGGGGAAATGATGGGATCATCTCAAGAGAAGCCCACCGTTGAAAAGGATTGACAACGACAACTTCGATTGTCGAGAAGGATTGGTATTCACATCGGAGTATGAGAACACCATTTCGGAAAGGTATGGAATCAACACTTGACATTGAAGCAACCCAAATACCACAAATAAAACAAAACAAAGGATTGGCTTGCAGAATAAGCCGGAACAAATACATATGATAGAGATTTACCCAATCCCATATCATGCATCTGTCGAAAAGATATTCTAGGAGCTACTTGATTTTCACCCATAAAACTCCCTAAACTTTCTCGTTATGCAATCTGGTGTTAGACATACAGGAAGCAATATATCTCCCAAAATAACAATCCCTACATCCAAGCTGTATCCATCCGTCAACACATAACCAAGAAACCTTCGGAAATCATGTACCTCAACCTTCAAAAGCATCCGTTATACAAGTCATGGCAATACTCCCGCATCTACCTCATTATCAAGTTATCGGGTTATCTCACCAACAACTGCATAAAAGAGATTTTCGGATTCCGCAGCATTAAACTCAGTATTCCGTAATCGCAACGATAAAAATTATGACGACAACACCTCGTAGCTCAACTCCCCGACACTTCCACTAAACCCCGACAGGAGGCACCAAGACAATGTTCTCATCATAAAACCATCTAACGATTCCAAGATACCCGCAGGATCCTAAAAAAATTTTAGTGAAATTTGGGAAGAGAAGAGTCAAAACTCTACGCAGATGCCTTACCAGAGTTTATTTAAGGACCGAGGAGTAAAAAGAATTCCTAACTCTCCGATATATATAATCCTAAATAACTCAAAACATTTTTCTAGACACAACTCGCCGCTAAAAACGATCAAGCAAAGGTCCCTAAGGTCGGAAGGCCTGACACTAACTTGTAACGCCTCGACAGCGGCTATATCTCCCACGGTCGGCAAGACTTAGAGGCATAACCGCATTGAAAGCAATGTCGCAAGTGAGGTAATCTTCACACAACCCATGTAATACATAAGGAAAGAGATACATAGTTGGCTTACAATCGCCACTTCACACAATTACATGAATAAAGCATTACATCATCCAGATACAATCAAGGTCCGACTACGAACCAAAATAAAAGAAGAACCCCAAATGCGCATAAAGGTCCCCGATCGACCCCAATCGGCTCCACTACCGATCAACTTGAACGAAACAACACAAAGGGCAAGATCTTCATAGAGCTCCTCCCTGAGCTTGGATTGCGCCACCGCCGGGTAATATAGGCACCGCAAACCGGTTTTGAAGTATCCGTGAGCCACGAGGACTCAGCAATCCCATTACCATGGGTATCAAGACTAGCAAAGCTTAATGGGAAAGGAAGGGTAAAGTGGTGAGGTTGCAAAGAGCGACTAGCATGATATGGTGGCTAACATACGCAAATGAGAGCGAGAAGAGGAACAAGCGAACGGTCGTGAATCTCGCAATGATCAAGAAGTGATCCTGAACACCTACTTACGCCAAACATAACCTGTAAACCGTGTTCACTTCCTGTTCTACGAGAAGAGACCATCACGCTACACACCTTGTTGATGCATTTTAATTCGATCAAGTGTCAAGGTATCAACAACCGACATTAACAAATTCCCCATCTGCCACATAACCGCGGGCACGGCTCGAAAGTTTATACCCCGCAGCTGTGTCCCAACTTAGCCCATGACAAGCTCGCGATCAACGAAGGAATAGACCTTCTCCCAGAAGACCCGACCGCCTCTGAATCCCGCACATACAAGACATTTAGACAATGGTAAAACAAGACCAGCAAAGCCACCATGCAACCGACAATCCCGATAGGAGCTGCACATATCTCTTCTCAGGCAACACCGATGAGACATCTCATTTAGTAAAACCAGACTCGAAGTCGCCCCAGGGGCCCCGCAGTCTACTCCGGTTCGACCAGCACTTAGACAAGCACTAGCTCGGGGGGCTAATAAAGATGACCCTTGGGTCATCCGACCCAAGGGAAGGTATAGGTGGTGGTGAGGCAAATGGTAAAACCAAGGTTGGGCCTTGCCGACAAGTTTTATTCAAAGCTTAACCGTCAGGGGGTCCCATAAATCACCCGACTGCTAGGAATGCAAAATCCGGGAACATAACACCGTATGACGGATACTAGGGCGGCAAGAGTGGAACAAAACACCAGGCATAAGGCCGAGCCTTCCACCCTTTACCAAATATATAGATCCATTAATAATATAAGAGATATTGTGATATCCCAACATAAACCCTGTCCACCATGGAGAAATCTTCAACTTCACCTGCAGCTAGCAACGATAAGAGGGGCTGAGCAAAGCGGTAACATAGACAAACAACGGTTTGCATAGGAAAGGTGTCAAAGGTTAGAGGTTCATGGCAATTTGGGTGGCTTGATCAACAAGAGATAGGTAGCGGGGCAAAGCGATAGAACGAAGCAACTAGCATAGCAATGATAGTAGTGAGATCCAGGGTAGCGGTCATCTTGCTTGAAATCCCGCTAGGAAGAAGAACGATTCCATGAAGACGATGAACAGGAGTAGTCGAACGAATCCTCACAATCACAACATTACCGGGACTAAGAAACAACACCGGAAAGAAACAAACAACATGGTAAACACACATACATAATCATGGCATGATGCACAATCAAGTATGATGCATGTCCGGTTTAATGAGGCATGGCATGGCAAAGTGCAACACACGATACTACAAGTTAAGTGGAGCTCAATATGCAACGAGTTGCATATAGACGAAACACCACATCTGAGTTATTTAGTTCGTTCTCGTTAGCTACACAATAATGTTAAATGTTGTTAAACATGTCAAGGGGTGAAGCACAACAAAACCACCTCTCTAGACAAGTTTAAATGAGGCCGGAACAACAAACAACAATTTCGGAAAACCCTCATGTGCAATTTATGAATTTTCTACTGTTCTGCCCTAAATCATATGTTAAACTTGTTAAACAGGAAAATAAAGTGGACCATGTTAAACTAGGCATTTTTCCACCCCATTTACATATAAAGTTTATTAAATTCGGAGTTACGGTTAATTAGTTATGAATTAAATCATTTTAACATGGCATTATGCAAAACAAATGCAAACAGCAGTTTAAACATGTTAAACATGGATGAAAGTTGCATATTATGAAACTAGATGAAATTCTAAGCATTTTACATGTTTAAATCATTTTAATCCGATGCACCATTTGTAGAGTTATTAAATGTATGAAGCATGAGGGTTTTTGAAAACAAGAAATCATCGGATTAATAGGCAAATTCGCTCACAGTAGAAAAAACATATCAGGCCAAACCGCCCAAGAGTGCAGTGTGGAAGGGCCGGGGAACTGTTTCACCATGCGGCCAAGCCAGGTCGGGAAGGCGGCCCGGGAGGGCGCGGAGCAAGCAGGGCCGGGCGCTGCCGGGCCTATCATGGATCTGGCCACGCCAGGCAGCGGCCATGCAAAGGATCAAGGCAGGGGCTGGCGCGGCCAACTTACAGCCGCTCAAGAATGTAAACAGGCGAGGACGGGTCAACCGGCGCAGAAGGGGGGTTTGGCGACGGCGACAGGAGATCCGCAAGGGCCGTGAAGAGGAGACGGATCCAGCCGGATTCGGGAAGGGCGCAGACGGCGAAGGGGGTTCCGTGGTTCCGGACCCGCGACGACGGTGAGGGGATCGGCCGAACGGCGGGCATGGGACCTGAGCAGCTTGTCGACGAGGGGCTCTCGCGCCGGTTCACCAGAGAGAGGGGTCGGATGTGAGGAGAGAGAAGAGCAGAGGAGGAAGGAAGGAGAAGGGCAGAGCGAGGGGCACGGCCTCCCGTGTTGGAGACGAAGGGAGGAGGGCCTCGGCGCCGCCGCTATGGATGGGGTCGAGGAGGAGGCAGGCTAGGCGGCCCGGTGCGCAATCAGGCGATGCCGGAGCTGCTGCGGGTCATGGTCGGCGGCTGAGGCCGCGCTTGGTGGAGGAGAGGCGGGCTCGGGAAGGAGCACGGCGCAGGAGGAGCGGAGAGGAGGATTGGATCGGGCGGTTTCTAGTTGGTCTGATGTCAACACGGGGAGGGAGAGGGGTTGGTTGGGGGATGGATCCCAGGGATTTGGTGGAGTGGCGGCGGCGGCGAAAGATTTGATGGATGGATGGGACTAGGGTTAGCGATATATATCGCAGTGGGTAGGCTTAGGGTCATTTGGTCCCTACGATTAAAAATCGGACGGTCGCGAATAAAATAGTTAGAGTTTAAATAACAAAACGGAGACGTTGTAGACGTTAGGGGATGATCCGGACCAACGGTAATGAAAGCCCGGTCGGGTTCGGGAAGTTTTGGACGCAAGAAAGAGGGGGCGTTGTTGTAGAGAGGTTAGGTGGTCACGGTCAAGAGGGAAGCAAAACCCGTTGGTCCGAACGGTCAACGGGCAAGGGGGGAAACGCAATACGAACGGGTGCAAGTTTTATGAAAACATGCAGATGCAACGCGATGATGCTATCGATGAGATGCATGACGATGAGCAAAATGCAAAAAAAAAGCAAAACCCAACCACGAAGGAAATATCATATCGCATCTCCGAAAAGGCAAGAGTTGGAGTTACGGATATGGAAAGTTGTATCCGGGCAGCATCAAAGCTGACCAAACTCAAACCGAAAGTGCTTACATGCAGGAAATGGTCACCGAAGCGGAAATGCCCTCAATATTTGGTGGATAAGAAGGATGGCAAAGTGAACAAGGGTATATTTGATATACAGGTTATTGATGTGTGCCTTACTAGTGTTTATAGTAGCCCCTAGTATTTGATACTTGTTCGTTGAAGATTAGTAACTCAAACAGAGTTACGTAATAAACAGAGACTATTTGAAGGGAGGTGACGATGAGTGTTGGAAGTAGTTCCAAGATTGATATGATCCTCATCGCACACTCCCTATACTTTCGGGATTAGTGTTAAACCTAAATAAATGTTATTTCGCTTGTGTTGAGCATGAATTTGACTTGATCATGTTTATTGTAATACGGTTATTCACTTAAAGTCGAGAATAATTGTTGTTCCTTCATGAATAAAACCTTCAAATGGTCATACACCCAATGAAAATAGTTTGTTGGATCTCGATCGAGTGATACACTTATTCATAATATCGATACCAAAAGATGCAAAGTTAATAATGATAGTGCAACTTATTTGTGGAATCGCCGCTTGGGTCATATCGGTAAAGCGATGAAGAAACTCCATAAAGATGGATTTTCGAATCACTTGGTTATGAATCATTTGATGCTTGCGTAACCGGCTTTTGGGCAAGATGACTAAAACTCCGCCTCCGAACAATGGAATGAGCTACTAACTTGTTGGAAATAATACATACCGTATGCGGTCCAATGAGTGTTGATGCTCGTAGGGGAATCGTTATTTTCGACCTTCACAGATGATTTGAGTAGATATGCGATATCTACTTGATGAAATATAAGTCTGAAATAATTGAAAGGTTCAAACAATTTCAGAGTGAGGTGGAAAATCATCGTAATAAGAAAATAAAGTTTCGCGATCTGATCTGAGACGAATATTTGAGTTACGAGTTTGATCTTCAATTAAAACAATGTTGAATAGTTTCAACCACGCCACCGAACACCACAATGTTATGGTGTGTCCGAACGTCAGAATGCATTTCTTTATTGGATATGGTACGATCTATGATGTCTCTTATTGATTTACCATTATTGTTTTGGGGTTATGCATTAGAGACAACTGCATTCATGTTAAAAGGGCACCATGTAAACCGCTGAGACGACACCATATGAATGTGGTTTAGCAGAAACCCAAGTTGTCGCTTTTAAAGTTTGGGGCTACGGCTTATGTGAAAAGTTTCATCCTGATAAGCTCAAACCCAAATCCGAGAAGTGTGTTTCATAGAATACCCAAAGGAAATCATAAGCACCTTCTATCACAGATCCAAGGCAAGATATTCGTTAAAAATGGATCCTTTCGAGAAGGAGTTTCTCAAAGAAGTGAGGGAGGAAAGTAGAACTTGATGAGGTAACTGACCTTCTCCCTAATTAAAAAATAGTTCATCACCAAATCAGTTCGAGTGATTCCTACACCAATTAGTGAGGAAGCTAATGATGATGATCATGAAACTTCGATCAAGTTATAAAGAACCTCGAGGTCTTCCAGAGTACGGTCCGCACTGAGTGGTACGGTAATCCTGCTCAAAGTCATGTTACTAGACCATGATAAACCACAACTATGAGGAAGCGATGATGAGCCCAGATTCCGTGAAATGGTTGGAGGCCATGAAATCGAGATAGGATCCATGTATGAGAACAAAGTGTGGATTCTTGGTGGACTTGCTCGATGATCGCAAGCCATGTTAAATAAATGGATCTTCAAGAGGAAGACGGACACCGATAGTAGTGTTACTATCTACTAAGCTCGACTTGTTGTAAAGGTTTTCGCAAGTTCAAGGTGTTGAATACGAGATTTTCTCACTGATCGATGCTTAAGTCTGTCCAATCATGTTAGCAATTGCCACATTTTATGAAATCTGGCAAATGGATGTCAAAACTGCATTCCTTAATGGATTTATTAAAGAAGAGTTGTATATGATACAACCAAGGTTTTGTCAATCCTAAAGGTGCTAACAAATGTGCAAGCTCCACGATCCATCAATGGACCGTGCAAGCATCTCGAGTTGGAATATATGTTTTGATGAGTTGATCAAAGCATATGGTTTTATATAGACTTTGGAAAGGCCTGATTTACAAGAAAGTGAGTGAGCATAAAAGGATACTTGAATAAAAAGTTTTTCAATGAAAGACGCCAAGGAAGCATTTACATTGAGCATCAAGATCTATATAGATAGATCAAGACGCTTGATAAGATTTTTTCAATAAGTACATAGCTTAATGAGATTTTGAAGTAGTTCAAAATGGAAAATAAAGAAGGAGTTCTTGCCTGTGTTGCACGGTGAAATTGAGTAAGACTCAAGACCCACCATGGCGTAAAATGGAAAGAGAATGAAAAGTCATTCCCATGCCTCACCATAGGTTCTATAAAGTATGCTATGTGTCAATGACTTATTGTATACCTTGCCAAATTTGGCAAAGGAATACAATTTTGATCTAAATTCACGAGTTGGTCAAGAATATCCTTAGTGAGGACTAAGGAGATGTTTTCGATTATGGAGGTGATAAAAGAGTTCCCGGTTTC
>JAHHZJ010005224.1:0-20011 GCA_021437245.1 Aegilops speltoides | reverse complement strand
AAACGGCTTAGTAATTCAGGATATCGCCAAAAGGCGATCAAAGATGTCCGGCGGTGAATTCCATAACCGGCGCCAATCCGGATCAATTGGTAGGGCGCGGAGGTTCGAGTCCGCGAGGAGTCCGCGCCGTAATCACGAAGTTTCCGGGGACAAGATTGGTGTTCGCCCATCGCGGATGTTGAAGCCCTGTGGCGGCGTTTATCCACCGCCTCGATCCGGGCGATCGGCCCGCCAATGGCCAAAGCTGATCCGCAGCGCCACCAAGGCAATCGCTCGGGTAGAGCTAGATCATGCCTATCGCCACGGGCGCGCGCTTGGTGTGGCTCGAGTCCGTCAAGATCAAGTCTCCGCGACATCGGCCGTGAAGTTTAAGCTTCCAAATCTGACCGACGCCAGGGTGTAGCTTTCGATCTACTCCAGATGGCTAAGAATTGACCAGCAGCGCGGCCGCACATTTAAGATCCGTCCGGGAGAAAAGTCTCACCCAGACAGCGTTGTTGGTTGAAGATGCCATCTGTTTATCGGTGACAAATACGTAGGAACTCTCAATGAAAGCACCAATGTCGGTGTCAAACCGCGGATCTCGGTAGGGGGTCCCGAATGCAGGCCTAGGCGGATGGTAAAGAGACAAGGGACAAAAGTTTTTTACCTGTGTTCGTGCTCCTCTCGATGGAGGTAAAACCTCACGCCCCGCTTGATTAATATTGATGATATGGGTAGTACAAGAGTAGATCTACCACGAGATCAAGGAGGCTAAACCCTAGAAGCTAGCCTATGGTATGATTGTTGAGATGTATGTTGTCCTATTTAACTAAAGCCCTCCGGTTTATATAGACACCGAGAGGCTAGGGTTACAGTAGTCGGGTTACAATGGTAGGAGATCTACATATCCAGATTGCAAGCTTGCCGCCCACGCCAAGGAAAGTACCTTCCTGACACGAGCCGTAGTCTTGAATCTTGTATCTTCGTAGTCTTGGAGTCCGCGGATAATGATAGTCCGCTGTCCGACACCCCTAGTCCAGACTCCTCATCGATGAAGAGAAGATCAAGGCTATTCGTGAGTGGATGCCTCCACAAAATGTGAGCCAAGTACATAGCTTCCTCGACTTGCAGGTTTCTACCATCGGTTCGTGAAGGATTTCAGCACCATTGTTGCATCCATGAATGAGTTAACAAAGAAAGACACTCCATTTCAATGGGGTGATGCCCAAGACAAGTCCTTCCAAGAACTAAAGATGAGATTGACATCAACTCCATTGCTTTCACTTCTTGATTTTGGTAAGATATTTGAGATTGAATGTGATGCAAGTGGTATTGTCATTGGTGGAGTTCTAATGCAAGAAGGTAAACCCATTACCTACTTTAGTGAGAAGCTCAATGGTCCAACTATTAATTATTCCGTCTATGATAAAGAATTGTGTGCACTTGTTCGGTCTTTGGAAACATGGCAGCATTACTTGTGGCCAAAAGAGTTTGTAATACATTCTGACCATGAATCTTTAAAACATCTAAAGGGCTAACTCAAACTGAACCGTAGACATGCAATATGGAGTGAGTTTATAGAGTCTTTTTCTTATATTGTCAAGTACAAGAAAGGGAAGGATAACATTGTTGCTGACCTTTGTCTAGGCATCACATTTTACTTTCCCAACTTGATGTTAGAATCCTTGGTTTAGGAAGCATCAAAGAATTGTATGCTAATGAGTCATACTTTGTTGAGCCATTTTCAAAGTGTAACAAGGGAAAGGGATGGAAGAAGTTTCATTTGCATGATGGATTTCTATTTTGAGCTAACAAATTGTGCATCCGAGATTGTTCTGTTCGTTTGTTGCTCTTGCAGGAGGCTCACGCTGGTGGTCTCATGGGACATTTTTGAGCCAAGAAAACTGAAAGTGTGCTCATTGATCACTTCTTTTGGCCGTGAATGAGACGTGACGTGGAACGCTACATGTTGAGATGCAAGATTTGTCACAGAGCTAAGTCCCACTTGAATCCTCATGGTTTATATACTCCTCTATCTATTCCGAATACTCCGTGGAAGATATTTTTATGGATTTTGTTCTTGGTTTACCACGGACTAAGAGGGGAGTGACTCGTGTTTGTGGTAGTTCATCATTTTAGCAAAATGGCACGCTTTTATCCCATGTCATAAGAGCGATGATGCTTCACACATTGCTGATCTGTTTTCATGAAGTTGAGCGGCTACATGGAGTACCACGCACGATTGTGTCGCACCATAACACCAAATTTCGAGGTACTTTTGAAAGACCTTGTGGGGAAAACTTGTCACCAAGCTCCTATTTTCCACGACGTCACCCACAAACCGATGGATGTATCAAAGTTGTCAACCGAATGTTGTCCATGATGCTACGAGCGCTCTTCAAGAAGAATTTTAAGATGTGGGAAGAGTGCCTACCTCATGTGTAGTTTATGATAACTTGGCAAAGACATTCGACCACTAAATTTTTGCCCATTTGAACTTGTTTATGGATTCAAACTTATTGCTGCCATCGATCTTTTGCCTTTGCCACGCAGGAATGAACCAGCCTTGATGAAAGTAAGCGTGTTGATTTCGCCAAGAAACTTCATGCCCTGGTAAAGGAGAACATTGAGAAAATGACCGAACAATATACAAAGCGGTAAACAAGACCAGAAGAAGCTGGTGTTTGAGAAAGGCGGTTTGGTATGGGTACACCTTCGAAGGACCATTTTCCTAAGCAACGAAGTGCAAGTTGCAGCCACAAGGTGATCGGACCATTTGGTGCTCGAGAGGATCAACGATAATGCTTAGAAGATCGATCTTCCGTAAGAATATGGTGTCAGCCCAACCTTCAATGTCTCCGATCTTCCCCATACTTCGGGCCTTTAGAGTCGAGGACGACTCCTTCTCAAGAGGGGAGGATGATGGGGCATCCCAAACATGGTCACCACACCACCAATCATCAACGGTCCAATCACAAGAAGTCGCAATGCAAATACATGATCGTAAACGCTAACTTAAGTCTATCATTTGACCTTGAAAACATGGTTGTACCTTCACCACCTTTGTTGTTGGTTGAAATCAGGTGCAATATCAAAGAAGTCCTAACACATTTCAAATTCCGCAAAACAATGTTTTATGGCGAAGAAACAAAGTTAGGAACTCATGAAGAAATGAGTTGTCTCGCTGAAGAAACATTGTTCGATTCGATGAAACAATATTTTGCACGAAGTTTGATATCCCGACTTGTAAAAGATTCCAGAGCTCGAGTTTGTTTGTCAAGGAAACATTGTTCGACTCAAAGTGAACAATGTTTGGTCAGAACGCCAACCACCTCCAACGAGAGTTTCCTAAGCTACCTCGTTAAGTCTCTACAATTTAGTCAAACCAAAGTTGGTTCTCTTTCACACCTATATAGGGGTTGTCCCGATTATAAATAGGCTAGCTCTTCCCTTCGTGGGAAATTTTGCCATTTCTATCAAAGACCAAAGACATAGACTCCTCCTGAGATTGGAGAGCTCATGTTACCCTTATTCTCGTGATTCCTTGAGAAATTGTTCCTAATTCGTGCTCCACAACTAGATCATGTTGTGTGGGTTAGAGTTCGTGGTTTCCCTTGCGGATTGCACCTATCCCGTGCTCCACGACTTGCACTACAAAAAAAGACACATCTGTGACATTTTGGGCCAACGAAATTTTTTTCTCATTATACATATGACACTTCTATGATGATAATTGTGACAAAACCCGATCATCATAGATGTGGTGGGCCTTACTTCTATGAAAAAAATCATGACGTAAAATGGGCTTTTCGTCCGTATGGCGAGACTTAGCTGCATGACATTCTTTGGGCGCCCATGACGGAAAAACCATGGTAGAAGCAAGGGGAGGAAAATTTCGGGAGTTACCGTTACGTGGGAGAGCGATGCGTGTTTCTTCTGACGACGCTGCGGTGCGTAGGTTTCTAATCAACCCGAGCGACAGACCGAGGCTACGCTCATCAACCCGAGGGATCGATCGATGGTGTTAATCGAACCCGATGGAGCGATTGCTTCGCCATCGCCGCTAATCAAGCCGATCGATGCCGCCTGATGAAAAAGTGAGCGCTATGGGGTGGATGAACAATGAGCGGTGGCGTTGCCTCTGGATGAACAGGAACCCGTGGTGTGGAGGGATGGATGAATAGTAGACGGTGGAGGGGTGGTTGAACAGGACCCCATGGTGTGGAGGGCTGGATGAACAGTAGACGGTGGAGGGGTGGCCGTGGAGGGGTGGTTGAATAGGACCCCGTGGTGTGGAGGGCTGGATGAATAGTAGACGGTGGAGGGGTGGTTGAACAGTAGCCGGTGGAGTAGCATGCGGTGGAGGCTGGATGAACAGGAGCCCGTGGAGGCTGGAGGAGGTCGACGGTGGATGAGGGAGTCCTGGACTAGGGGGTGTCCGGACAGCCGGACTATCAATATCCACGACTCCAAGACTACGAAGATACAAGATTGAAGACTCCGCCAGTCCGGATGGTACTTTCTTGGCGTGGAAGGCAAGCTCGGCGATACGGATATGTAGATCTCCTACCATTGTAACCGACTCGGTAACCCTAGCCCTCTCCGGTCTATATAAACCGAGGGTTTTAGTCCGTAGGACAACATACATCTCAACAATCATACCGTAGGCTAGCTTCTAGGTTTAGCCTCCTTGATCTCGTGGTCGATCTACTCTTGTACTACCCATATCATCAATATTAATCAAGCAGACGAGGGTTCTACCTCCATCGAGAGGGCCCAACTCGGTAAAAACACGGTCCCTTGTCTCCTGTTACCATCCGCCTAGACGCACAGTTCGGGACCCCTACCCGAGATCCGCCGGTTTTGACAATCGACATTGGTGCTTTCATTGAGAGTTCTCCGTCGCGCCGATAGGCTTGATGGCATATTCAACCAACAACGCTGTCCCGAGTGAGACTTTTCTCCCGACAGATCTTCAGATTCGGCGGTTCGCATCCAAGGGCAATTCGCTGGCCATCCGGAGCAGATCGAAGTTACACCCCGCCGCCAGTCGATTGAAGCTTAAACTTCACGGCCGATGTCCGCGGAGACTTGATCTTCGACGGACTCGAGCCATAGCCAAGCGCCCAGACCGGACGATGGGAACGATCTAGCTCGCCACGACAAGGCCTTTGGTGGCCCCACACGGATCCGCTTCGCCATTAGCCCGAGCCGATCGCCTACATCGAGGGACGGTGGATAGACGCCCCGGGGCTTAACATACATGGCGACGGAGCCGAACACCGATCTTGTCCCTCGCGAAACCCGTGATTCCGAGGCGCCGGACTCGCCGGACCAACCTCCCGCGCCTGCACTAATCGATCCAATTGAGCGCTGTTATGGAATTCACCATCATGACATTTTCCAACACTCGCTTTTGGCGATATCCTGAATTCATCAAGCATCTCTTGCTATCAGAGAATCTTGGCCGGACTATGGCCAGGACGGTTGGAGTTCGACGACAAGAAATTCAGAGCCCACCCACCACCCACTTTGTAGTCACCCGAGGATCTAACCGACATGCTAGACTATTGACTCCGATACATCGACGCTATGGACGATTTATGCCGGAGATTTACAGAACCAGCGCCACGGCACGAAGACCACCCGCCATACGACATATACATGGTGGACACCCCAAAAGATGGGGACGACGAAGAAGCAGCGGAGGTAGATTCGCTAAAGAAGCAGCCCAAACGGCGCCAAGCAAGCGCCGCTCTAAATCCCGCCACAAAGAAGAATGGAGATTCCGCACAGAGATAATAATACTCCGAGAGTGCCGAAGACAATCCCTCCAAAGAAGACTCAAAGCAGAGGATGGTAGCAAGCCCCCATGAGAGGGCGCAGATGAAGGGTTGAGGATGATAACTATATGCCTCCTCCTAAGACGAGCAAGCCTCAACGATGATGAATTGCTGCACGAGGATCCCGTAACAAGAGCGCTTGCGCAGTGCTCATAGCCACAGCAAACAGCCTAAAGAAAAAGCAGCAATACCTAAGTCGATCAAGATCTCATTGCCGATCGATGGACCGAGGTCCCGCGTCAAGAGTATAAACTCGAACGCCCTCCAAAAGTTACCTAAGACGCAAGCTGCTCCCCCGATTAGAGGAGGAAGCATATACCTTTCATCACCAGCGACGACATGGTCAGACCACCCCGTGGTCGCGGATAGAGAGGCATCCAGTGCCCCCACCAAGACCGCACTTCTGCAAGATCGCCCAAAAGTACGGCCAAGATGGAACACGCCGGATTTATGGATATATTGAGGACAAGGCAAGGCCCAGATCCATCTACGGATCACGTGGGTGCTCTACGACCCACGACATTTAATACCGTCAGCCGATATAACAAACCCGGCCGGGTTTAACATACAGACAAATAGCCGAGCTGCCGCGATATTGCTCAACAAGTGGGCGCCAGACACCTCTATGCTTCATCGACGAAGTAATGGATCATTAGATCCCCAAGGGTTTAAACTCGTAAATATCTAATCCTACGATGGCACAATGACTCCGCGGTTTGGATCAAGACAATCGAATCTCTACGATGGCAATAACAGTACCAAGGGCGCACGATCTCCACGCCATCAAATATCTCCCACTCAAGCTTAAAGGACCAGCTCCGGCATTACTAAACAGCTTGCCCACAGAGTCAATTGGTGTCGGAGGACTCGAAGCCGATTCCTCGACAACTTGTGTAATGAGCAAAGTAGCACTCACCAGTACGCCGATGACCTAAGCCACATTATTCAGCAGCCGACGAATCGGGCCAGACAATTCTATGACACGGTTCTTGACAAAGAAAACCAAATCGCCGACCGTCCGGATGCAGAGGCCCTCGCAAGCCTTAAATATAACGATTCACTAATGGCTAGCCCGCAGAAAAGTCAAATCCATGGCAGCCCTCATGTTAATGACCCGCTTATGCTGAGAGGATATCAATAGCCCGTAGCAACAACCTCCGTAAAATTTGGCAGTCCGGATACCAAGGACAACAATGTCGTCACGCCGAAAAAAACAAGCGCCGATTAACGGCGATAAGGAGGATACGGCAGCATTGCCGGATTCCGAGGCTCTAAACCCGGCCCGAAGAAGCCATTCAAAAGAACCACTCCGATCCGCCCAACTGGACCGAATATGACCGCTTGCCGATACATGGCACTCGAAAGCCAGCTAACCACACCAATAGAGATTGCTGGTGTTCACAGGCCGCAAGTTAATTGTCAAAACAATGACAAGGGCTAAACAACGACGACGAGGAAGAGACCCGACCACGAACAACAGAGGATGAAGGGTTTCACAAGTGCGGACGTGAATATGATATACGCGACCCACATACCCAAGAGGGGATGAAACACGCACTCAAGGACATCTATGCGATGGAGCCAGTCGCCCCAAAGTTCAATCCATGGTCCTCTTGTCCGATCACTTTCGATCGAAGAGACCATCCGACCAGCATACGCCATGGCGGATTCGCCGCATTGGTCTTAGACCCAATCGCTGATGGATTTCACCTCACAAGAGTCCCGATGGACGGCGGCAGAGCTCGAACCGCTTATCAGATACAAAGCGCAAAATGGGCATCGACCCATCAAGGATTAAACCTACAAAGACAACCTTTAAAGGTGTCATCCCAGGAGTGGAGGCCAATTGTACAGGCTCACCACACCGAAGTGGTCTTCGGATCCCTGATAATTTCCGAGCGAGGAGTTAATCTTCGACATAGTCCCGCTTCGCAGCCGCTATCAAGCTCGCTTTGACGAACCGCTTGCAAAATTCAACGCGTGCCACATTATGCATACCTAAAGCTCAAGATGCCAGCCTCGTGGAGTCATCACGCTCAATGGGAATACGGAACGCCCTCCGAACGGAGGAACATACATGCTCTCACGGAGTACAGAGCAGCCTTTTAAGGCAATTCTCAAGTCCGCAACAAAAGGCCGGACATAGCAAAACGCTACCGGAGCAATGCCAACTAAGACCACCGGCGCAGTCAGAGAACGCAGAGTAATGCGGCCCCAACCTCGCCTCCAAGATGATCGCAAGAACAACACTGGTACATCATTACGCTTTGAGATACCATGGCGCAGGGAAAGGGGCACGATCACAATGGACCCAGAGTGCAGCTCAACCACACCAGGGGCTCGCAAGTGTGCCCCTTTTTTCTTTTTTTCACTTTACTACTTTGTGTACACAGGACTGCTAAATGTAAGCCTCGTCCGTGGCTAACCCGCCAACTCATGATGCAATAGTCGGGACTAAAGAAGGCCCACGAACTCTCGTGGTCTCAATTACGAGCATTAAATTCATTATATACACCAAGTCCGCAGCTCGCCCCTAGAGGGGACATGTTTATTGAGTCAAAACCCTTGCTTACCGACTATTTGTATCGGTCCGCTTTATCAGCAGATTTTCTTTCATATATAATGCAACACCTTTTTTATTTGCAATTGCATTACCTTTTATATATATGTTCATTACATGACATCTTGCACCAGATATTTTGGTACGGCCGAAAACGCCAGGGCTTTTTTTCCCCAATTTATGGTGTGATAAAGTCCTAACACTTTCACAAGTGCGGCACCTCAGTTATAGCATTATATGAATCGGTTCAATCATGTTTTGGGTCAATAGTTGGGTTTGCCTGCCCCACGCTTTGGTGCCTTACGCCCGCTCGCGGCTAAGGTGGCACTTGGAGAACCACCGCAATTGCGCCTGCTGAGCTGGGTTAACGCCTGGAGAAAGCTAAACCGACGGCATGATAAGGCGAGACGCGTCACTGCTCGAGAGGTTTTTCGAGCCTTAAAGACTCACGCCGCTCGAGCTAAGTTCGATAATGTCCGATGAAGGCGTGATAGCGCCTCGATTCGGTCTTCCAATACCAGAGCTTCACTAAATTTAAAATTATAGAATTCTATGGCTAAGTGAGAGTGTTCAAGCATTATAAGTCTGGTTGCTTTGTTCGCTGTGTTGAGCGCCTCGATGGACCCAAATATGGGAACAAGAGTGCTCAAGTTTATCCCAAACACCCCAGACTTGTGGCTTGGGGGTCAAGCCAACGATTTGCCATCTCTCGATTTTATAAATGGCCGCATGTAAGGTAACATTTTAAATTAAACAAGCGCTGCTCATGGCGCATATGAAGGAAGTTTTCAGCGCATGTGATAAATATACATCGAAGTTCACTCAAAGATTACATTTCGGGAGCACTCATCTCGCAATATCGCAGCTCCCTTCAGACAACTTTATAATACCGCCCGGCGCGATGCTCCTGTTCGGGCGGCGCGGATCCGTGAGAAGCCTCCAGATCCGCTTTGCCCCATTGCACCTTTATGCGGCAAGGGCACGACGAGCGCCTTCAATACAAAGCGAGCACTTGACTACATCCAGCCTGGGCATGCATCCACCAGCCGCCAGACGAGGCCAAAGTAGTTCCTGTGCAGGCTTCGTCTGTGCCACAACCGACTATGAGACCCTTCATGGCCTCCTCACTACTTAGGAGTTCGACCAGCCGCTTCACTGGTCGCTTGGGGCACTGGATGGCCGGCCTCAGCAGATCGAGACCGTAAGACCATCTCCGCCGAGCCCTCCTTGCCACGATAGAATGCGGCGGCATCGCACGACTCACGCCGCAGATCCGCAACGCCTCGAGAGCTCCTGATTCGGTAAGTATCCGTAATTCACATTAACATGCCGCTGTGATGAAAAATGCCTTACCCGCAGCTATCTTCTTTATGTCCTCAACCTCCGAAGGGCCTTCTGGCCTCGCCTTGGCGGATTTGAGCACTTTCGAGAGCCGAGGCAAGCTCGACTCGAAGTCTTGAGTCACGCCCAAACTCTCATGCTTTTCCATGAGAGCTTGGAGCTCTTGCCGAACTTCCGCCACCTGCTCTCTTGCTTTTCTCGCCAGTTCGCTCGCCGTGCATTGTGTTCGTCATGACACAAAGATCCTTCGTGGCTGCCACCTCGTAGTGGCCCCCGCAATACACATATTATCCTTGTTAATCTTATTTGCAACCAAAACCCTTTTCTAAGGTACTTATTCAAAGAGGTGCTACCCACCTTCTTTTTCCTCGAGCTGCTTTTGGCATGGCCGAGCTCCCGCCGACCGCCGAGGTCCTTCTTTCATCACTCGACCTCCGCCGCTAACGCGCAGAGGTCAAGATAAGCAGCCGCAAACCCATATTGACATATTTTAGGCAACCTCATGATATCTTGTTAGATCCTCATCCGCTTTTCTTCCTAACACCAAACTAAGCATCGGCTACCGCTTGCGCGGTATTACATTACATAATTTAACTTCTACCTCAAAGCCTCGTTAGAAGGCTGTCAGAAGCTCGCCAGCCCGCTTAGCGAATAACTCTTTCAATCACCGCACTCATGATAGTGCGTGTTCTTCCTCGATGGAAGCGCCTTTAAGTGCTCCAACAGTTATTCGGCGCCCGATGGACGGAGGCCGGCGCATGTCCTGCCCTTCTTTCAAAGGGGCCGCATTTGACTCGAACCACCGCGGGTTCCGGTAGAGTCCGCATGAAGTCCGGAGGCTGCCTCGACGGACCTCCGAGCCTCCTCCGATGGGTCCTCTTTGGGATCCCACCTCGGCCCCTCGCTGCGCAGGGTAGAGGCAATCGGATGGAATTTACATCCGAAAGGCCAACGACCCGCCATCGAAGTCGGGAGATCGCACACCGCCGGACTACCGCAACGCGGCATTAGAAGGACACCGATGCCATAAAATATACGCATATAAATGATCCGAATACTTTACGATCTCGCCGGACGCTCGCCCTTGAGGCCACTTCATCCTCGCCAACGCTGATGTTGGCGAACTGCCCGGGATAGTTCTCCCTTGATTTCCTTCGCCTCCCCGATTGGGGAAGCTCTTCCTTCTCTCTCTCCTCTCGAGAGAATACTCCTCCTCGCCTTCGGGAGGAGTCCTCGCCGCCGCAGACGCCGACAGGGAACTTTCGAGTCCCCGTGGCCACCTTCTGGTTTTTTCTCCGGCATCACAGTGGTGCCGAACCAGAGCCCTGCTAAGCGCATGCTCACTGGTCTTCGGCATGGGAGCCGGGCTGATAAGCAGCTTGCCTTCCATCCATTCCTGCAAAGGAAGTGGCAGTAATGAAATCCCACTAAAAGTTAACTTAATTATCACAAGTGTCCCGTGAATGGGGTTGAATCACTTACCTCGCCGCCGGAGATCGCGAGCTGAATCCGCTGGTCTTCGCTGATTCGGGCTTTCGCACTTTGAACAAGACCTCCGCGCCTTTCGAAGTTGTATCAAGAGCCCGCTTAGCGCCTCGGTGCTGTTCCGGATTGAACTCCCACAAATTGAATGCCGCTTGGCATGGGAGAATCCCAAGGAGCATGACTTGGACCACGCCGACAAGCCGGAGCCTATTGCTCACCATCTTCTTGATGCGTGCTCGAGTCCCGCCACCTCCACCGGATTGCCCCACCGCAAGCCCTTCTCTTCCTGTGAGGTGAGCTGCGGGGATTCCAGATCTAAACTCGGGGCCGCCCCATGTGGGCTTGCGCGCTCGGTGATGTAGAACCACCCTCGATGCACACCCTTGACGGAGTCCACGAAGGTCCTTCCAGTTAAGGGACGCTGGCACTTGCCCAACATGGCGCTCCAAGATTCCGCTTATGCGTTCTTTCACAACCTTCGCTTGACGTTGAAGGTCTTGAGCCACAGTCCAAGTGGGGCTGGATGCAGAGGAAGGCTCGCACACGCATTTATAAATGCCGAGATGTTGAGGATGAAGTTCGCCGATCGTGGAAATCCGTGCCGTAGTAAAACATGAGCCCCTGGACAAATGGATGGAGCGGAAAGCCCAGTCCATGGAGGAAGTGGGGAGGAAGACGACCTCTCATGAGGCCCTCGGTAGGGATGAGCTGCCTCGTCGGGCAAGCCGATGCGCCGATATCGCTCGAAAGGTATCCGCGTCAAGCATTGGTGATGTCCTCCTCCTTGGCGTGGAGGCTAACCATTTACCTTCCTCTCCGCATATATTCGTGAAGGTCGAGAGATGTGCGAGCTCTGGGCGTTGGAGCTTGAGTTCGCGGGATGGATGAGCAAAGGAGGAAGAAGGCGAGGTGAGAAGGTGAACTTATCCCTTATATATAGGCGACAAAACTATGCGCCCCCACCGCCCGGTAAAACTCGCTATCTCCCTAAGCGCCACCATCAATGGCGCGTTGGGTTACCTCAGGTCCGTATTGATGAGGATCCCGAATAAGGGGAACACGATCTCGCTTTGACAAGACGTGTTGCTGAAACCGCCGCTAAACGCGTGAGGTGGTATAATGAAAACGATTCAAACAAAGGCTTGGATGCGGTGTGATGTCACGCCGCATAATAGCCGCCAGATTGAGCTAAGTGCATTTTATTCTCTACGGTGGAATGTGGAATTTATTTTGCAGAGTCGGACACTATCCCGTGTTCATCATCTTCTCCGGATTAATTAAGGGAGGAACCCGCCTTGCAATGCCGAACATTATGCGCGCTTAACTTATCGTCATTGAAGACCGGTTCGTGGACTACCGAGGGAGTCCTCGACTAGGGGTGTCCGATAGCCGACTATCAATATCCGCCGGACTCCAAGACTACTTAAGATACAAGATTGAAGACTCCGCCGTGTCCGATGGTACTTTCCTTGGCGTGAAGGAAAGCTTACGATACGGATATGTAGATCTCCTACCATTGTAACCCACTGTAACCCTAGCCTCTCCTGGTCTATATAAACCGGAGGGTTTTAGTCCAGTAGGACAACATACATCTCAACAATCATACCATAGGCTAGCTTCTAGGGTTTAGCCTCCTTGATCTCGTGGTAGATCTACTCTGTACTACCCATATCATCAATATTAATCAAGCAGGACATAGGGTTCTACCTCCATCGAGAGGGCCCGAATCGGGTAAAAACATCAGGTCCCTTGTCTCCGTTACCATCCGCCTAGACGCACAGCTCGGGACCCCTTCCCGAGATCCGCCGGTTTTGACACCGCAAAGGAGATGAGCAGATCCCATGGAATCCCTGCTTTATGTATGCCACACCCGCCCCCCTGCTTTCGATCAGAAGCGCCCAACACAAGTCCGCTTTCTCGCTTTGCGGACGCCACACCCCTCCCGGCGAACAGGACCTGCTTCGACCGTAGGAGGTCCGCTTCTCCGCTTTGCGGTATGCCACACCTCCCGATCAACAGACTTCTGCTTCACCGTAGGAGGTCCTTTTCTCCGCTTTTGCGACGCCAGCCCTCCCGATCAATAGGACCTGTTTAACGTGCGGCCGAACACAAGGCCGCTTCTCCGCTGTGGTACGCCAGCCTCGCTTCCATCGCCTGCCGGCCCAAGCCTCCCGGCGAACACGACCATGCATTCCGCTCCGACTCCAGCCGGCTATTCCTATGAACACGACGACGACACCTGCTTTCTCCGCTCCACCCAGCCATGTACGATGCGCCGAGTAGGCATTCGAGACCCCGCCCAGATGTACGACGCGGTCAGATTTTCTTTCTTGCACCTCGCCAACGACGCAGTATCAAGCTACGTGCCGCTTTACTACTTAACGGCGCGCTTTACATCGACCAAAGATGTACGCATAACGCCGACACTGCATCGACAACGACGACGCTTCCCATGTGGGTCCACCGCCGTGCACTTCCTTGCTCCGAAGATGTAGCTGGGGTCCCAGATGTGGGGCTTAATCGCTTCGGTTTTATTTATTTTTGCCCTGACGCACTTCCTTGCGTCGAAGATGTAGCTGGTGGGTCCCAGCAAGTGGGGCAAATCGCTTTGTTTTTTTTTGCCCGACGCACTTCCTTGCATGTGAAGATGTAGCTGGTGGGTCCGTGAGTCGGGGCTAATCGCTTTTTGGACGACTTCTGCGTTGCGAAGATGTAGCTAGTGGGTCCCAAAGAGACAGGGGGAAACGTTTTTTCAAATACGGTGGCCCTGCCGTGGGTCCCTCATGCGTGGAGGAATAATTATTTTATGTAATAAGGAGGCACTTCCTTGTCATGCTCGGACCCAAATGTCACCTCTCCACGACATCCATGTCCGATGGAAGCCATTCTCGACTAAGCTCGACCACGCCAAGGCCAAGAGCACCAGTGCGGTGGACGACGGCAGGCCTAGGAAGGGACGACACGAGCCGGGAAGACGCGCAAAGGATGCCCACACGAGAGGAGTATGAGGGTTCACTGCTCGTCATGGTGAGGCTGCCGCCGCAGAATAACAGGGGTGTGGGTGTATAGAGGGATGGCCGCCATCGGTGGGAGTAGTAGGGGCGGTGAGGCCTCCAGCATCACAGCCACCACGGGCGGCAGGGAGCAAAGGCGCACGCGCGCTTTGGGCGGCCGAGCAAGAAGACCAGAGGTTGAAGAAGCACTACGGCCGCTGGATGGACATCATACGGTCACCGAGCTAGAATCGCTCATATATTGACTAAAGTTGACAAAGGCCTCCGCCCTAGTCAAATTAGTAGGCCCACAAGTCAGCCTCCCACGGTTGGTCCCCCTAGGGGGGGTATTCATTTTTTGTGGAATAAGGAGGCACTTCCTGGGTCCAGCAAGTGCATCTAGTCCCTTAGTGATTTTGGTGTATTGAAGACTTATAGGTTAAGGGACCATGCATTTGTGAGTGTACAGTGTCTATAAGTCTATGAGGAGTTTGATATTTACAGAAAAGTCGATTAAAATGAAGTTCTTCGATCAAGACTTTGATATTCGGAAGACTTTCAAGACTTTGAAAGTGAAGAAAATGGTGGACCTTGAAGACTTGATATTCACTTGAGGAACAGGGAAGACTTTTTTTCGTAGTTTCATTTTCTTTCTTGAGTCATAGGAAACACCGCATCAAAAGGGGGTCGAGGAAATACTAAGGAAAAATTTCATGTGATGCTAAACTCAAAACCTACACCTACCAACCCTTCGAAAGTGAAGCCATTGAAATTTCAATTACCAATTTCTTCACCGATCGAGGAGTTAGGAATTCCGCCGAATTACCTACAAAAGGAGGAACATGATAGCCCCGAGGAATTTGAGGTCAAACCGATGCTTTGGGTGCCCGCTGTCCCAAAATATCTTATCCACCTAACGGTCATATCATTGAAGGGCATTTATGTCTTATCATGTCGGGCTGCTCCTAGGCTATAAAGACACCCCACAACCACACTTTGGCGTTCGGAGAACTTGACACTTGTCATTTGAGAGCAACCCATCCTCCGAGGACTTTGAGCGAAAATCATCAAGTGAGGAAAACCCAAAAACCAAACCCCCAAAACCCAAAGTGATTGAGCATCATCAAGAAGTTGATCCCGGATCCGACGCTTGTTACCTTTGAAGATTGGGCTTTTCCAGACGGAGGCCAAGGTCTAGAGCATCCAAGACGGGGATCGCCGGCCAAGTCTGTGAAGGTTTGGAAGTCACCAAGACTTATCATGAGTGATTGGAGGCATGCGTGGTCTTAGTTCAAGGAGAATACGGGAGGACGGGTATCCGAAGGCCTCAATGACGGGTGTCCGGACCGGGTCCTAGTTTAAATACTCGCCTGCTCCAAGACGATAACCGAGACATCCTTGGAATGTTACCAAATCATTGTCTTCACCAACTAACTGGTTCTATCTCCTCAACCCTTTCATTTCTCAACGGTTTGAATGTTGTTCATATCCGGTTGAAGATTTTGATCAAGACTTTCTCAAATTCCTCGCCCAATTTCTTCAGCTTTTGTCTTCATCTTGTGTTATCCTCACACGCTTTTCTCCGGCTTGTCTTCATTTCATCTTGATGACCATGCTTGTATTCCGTTATGCTTACTTGAGTACTTATTCCCAAGAGTTTCCTAAGGAATTTCTCACCAGAAATTTTAGTGAAGAATTCAAAAATGCTTATTCGCCTAGTCGATATAATGCACTTTCGAGCGAAGGGGGAACGCTATGAACACGGTGGTTAAAGGGGTCCCAAAAATGTGGGAAACATTTTTCAGAATATGTGGCCCATCCAGGGTCCCAAATGTTAGGTGGAGGAATAATTATTTCCACTAATAAGGAGGCATTTGCTCGGACCCAGCTGTTAGCCTCCACGATAGTACTTTCCTGGGTGGGCCAACATTGACCACGCCGCCCGAGAGCCCCACGGCGGACGGCCAGGTCTTGTAAGGGACGCCGGAGCCGGGAAGACACAAGTGGAAGACAAAGACGGAGGAGTACGGGGTTCACGTTCCTAGTGTGAGGGTCCTGCCGGAAATAAGTGGTGGGTGAGAGAGGATGCCTTGGCGCTGGTGGGAGTAGGGGCCGAGGTCAAGGTAAGGGACAAAGCCACGGGAGGGGAAAAGCCCTTTGGGCGCTTAGGCCACAAGAAGATTTAGATTGATGAAACACACGGCCATTAGATTGACATCCAATTACCTCCTAGAATCGCTTTTGACATAGTATATAATAACGAAAAATCTTGCTACGCCAACTAAAGTGCCCAAAGTCATACCACTCCCCTTTTTAATAATTTATATAAGCTCATGGCAACTTTTATGCAATTTATTCAATGGTTTTTTGGTTGGCTGGGCCAATTTCGGATATTTCGGGTTCCAAACTATTTTTTAATACCAAATGTGAGCCGATTTAAAGTACATTGAAGATATATTTGAGTTAGGTTAATGCCGAAATAGGAATATGAAAATATGAAAAAATCTGAAATTATAAAGTAATTCCAAATTTTTCATCTGTTTTATATTTACAACCCATTTATATTACAAGGCGAGAAAATAAGTAGGCCTGATTAGGTATTCTTCAAAAATAAACGGCTCATTTGTACAAAGAAAAATAGTTTAGTCACATGGTGAAATAAATTATAAGTCGGCTAGACGGGCCACAGGCCCCAAACCCCGCCCCCTCAACAATACCAAACAACAAAAATACGCCGAGTAGCACGCCCCTGTGTCACCGATCCTCGTGTTTTCTTGTCTATTGACTATATATGCTCACGTCGTGGGTCCTATGTCGTGAAAAAGAGGGAGGAAGATTTTTTTTTTCATGACGGGGACCCACCCCATCCTTCCACGCATTTCCGCCGATTCCTATTTTTGTGACCATGTTGAAACGCGAGGGGCGCCGCAAGCGCACAAAGCGATTTGGGAGGGCGTTAAGATTTAGGAGAGGGGTGGCGAACGCGAGCCCGGGAGGGGAAAAGTGCCCCGCCGTGCTGGTTTGGTTTTGGGGCCGAGGAAGACAGATCAAGAAACACGTGACTATAAAAGTAGCGTGAGTACTTAACAACCTTAATCAAACCAGCAATTAACAACCAAAGCGAAAGCAAGATGAATTTAAAGTTCAACCGCATAAAGCACGCCGAATAAAGGCTTTTTAAAGCAACTAAGGGTGAGGCCGCCAAGCCCGTGACAAGGCCCAGTGCCACTCCCGCATCCACAACCTTCCGAAGCGGTTTATCCGACAACGGGTTAAAAAGGATATTCGCTGACATCGGAGGGCGAGCCAACGAAGCGCACCAAAGCGCAGAGGACGCCGTTGAAGAATAAGGCGGCGCTAAGCGCAGCTCGCGGGAGGCAAAAAGGCCCCGGCGGTTTGGTTTTTGGTCACCGGAGGAAGACGATCGGTGATTTTGTTTAACCGCCTGGAGTTTTACTTTTGTCGCGCCGGTATGATCAAGGTCTCCCGGGTGTCCTACCTTTGATGGGACGGACCGCCTTTATTAGAAGAACAAGATGCTAATGCATCTTGAGGCAATTGATAACGATTCGGTATGTTTTGGAAAATGGTGTTCCCTCCGCCTCACCCTCACCGAATGCTACCGGCGTGAAGAGATTCAAGAAACCGACTCGTTAAGAATATCATATGTGGCCATCTGGAAAAGGACAGATGGAAGGGCATTGAAACCGCTTTTATCCGGGATAGGCTTCAAAGTAAATGAAGGAGTCAAATCAGGGGACTTCGAGTCGGGCTTTTCAATCTCTTCAACCGCTTAAAAGACTGAGAATGAAAATGTATAACAAACCTTTGATCGCTTTCACGACATCTCAAATGAGCCAAGCCCTTGCCACCGACATCACCGATCATGAAGTAGTGAAGAAATTGTTGAGATCGCTTGATTCCTCATTTGATACCCGGGACCGATGATACAAGAACGGCCGACTACAAGTCTTTGATCCCCCGGATATCCTCAAAGGCTAAATACTAGGTTCCAAATTCAAAAGAGAGATCTCTATGGTTCAAACTATGGCAAACCACGGCCTCGGCCAAGGCTGGTCCTCAATATGAGGACTCGTAGTAGCCTTGGTGATCCCAAGAATTGACAGAGCTAGCACCGCCGGAAGAAATTCCGGTTCTCAAGACGTGGTCGTTTGGAAAATCCTCAAGAAAGTGATTTCATCTAGTGACTATAAGAGATGGCTTGCCACAAATGCAAGAAACCTGGTCACTATATCCAAGATTGTCCTCGGAAAAGGAAATGAAGAAGAAATAAAGGATTAAGCCTGATGATGCAAAGAAGAAAAAGAAATCCAAAATTTTCATCATCAAAATCCCTCAAGTCTTCATCTCACAAGAAGAGCAGCCCAAGAAGGCCGCATTCATTGGCAAGGAAATGGACTCAAGCTAAACTGAGGAAAATGATGAAGAGGAGGCCCCAAGAATCAATGTGGGTCTGGCTGCCATCGCCGAAGTCCATCTTCAACATCAAGAAATGACCCACCGACAAGCCCGATGAAGATAATGATGGCTACGCCCCACCTATTGCTTCATGGCGAAAGGTGCAAAGGTACTCAAATACAACCTCCAATCTAGTGAAAATGAATCATGAGGATCTCGCCCGCTACTCTAAACTTGCTAAGATTGCGTGAAACAACAAAGGGCTTTGAGAAGGTTCAAAAATGCTAGACAAAAGTGATGATATGTTGGGTGAAGAAATGGATCGACTAAAGCCCCATAAAATCTTCGAGGTTTCACAGGTTTGATAACTTTAAAAGTCATCATAACACTCTCTTATCTCGATCATGAGAAACTTTCTTATGAATTTCTTCAAGAAAAGCAAGATAGAGAAGCCTCTAATCTTTCAAAGAAAGGAAGATCTTGAAAAGCTAATAGTGTGTTTGAAGATCTTCGTAGGAGGCGATTCATTACTAGCTCAACAAACAGGTTTCGGAAGAATTTGTTCCTCCATGCTTAAAGTGCATTGAACGTGAATCTTAATTCTTCACCAATGTTCAAATGCTTCAACTGTTAAAATTTTCATCTCCTCGTATCACTAATTCTCATCCGAGGAATTGCTAGTATCACGACAAATGGGTTGAAGGAATTGTACATGAAGAGTACAAAAGCCTCAAAGGGCATCGACTTTGTGATGTGCTTAAAAGCGATCCTCAATGTAAACCCTAGGAAAGAGGGTATTGCCTTGGAGGAAAAACTCAATGTGATGGAACATATTGAAGCCGAAAGGCCCCAAAACCTCATGGGGTTTAAAGGGACTCCATTGATCCATCTAACTTATCGCTTTACATGTGAATCTCCTCATTCTTCCCGATGAGTCATTTGACTCAACATAAACTGTTCAAAATCAAGGTGAAGTATTTAGATATGTTGGCACTAATCCAGGAATTCCCTATGAAGAAAACTGTTCCCAAAAGTTATGTTGAAAGTCCGTGAATGTCCTCATGACACCACCTATGAAGAACAGAACCCCAGATCAATTCTTCATATGGACCAAACTCTTCATATGGATCCAAGCCTCATAGGATCAAATTCTCAAAAGGATCAAAGTCCTCATGATTATCATCGGGTTAACAACTCGCTCGCAGGATAGAGCAAAGGGCTATGAATATTGCATTATTCTTCAAACCATTATGTTCATAAGTCCTCAAGAATTACCGCTATTCATATGCTTACCCTAACCCCTCTTATGTGAAACGAATGGTTTGGCATCTTTGCCACCATTCTCATATGGGTCGAAGATGAACTTTGCCACCCCTCCGATGTGGGTG
>JAHHZJ010005222.1:0-16825 GCA_021437245.1 Aegilops speltoides | reverse complement strand
GAAGGAAATATGCCCTAGAGGCAATAATAAAGTTATTATTTATTTCCTTATTTCATGATAAATGTTTATCATTCATGCTAGAATTGTATTAACCGGAAACATGATACATGTGTGAATGCATAGACAAACAACATGTCACTAGTATGCCTCTACTAGACTAGCTTGTTAATCAAAGATGGTTATGTTTCCTAACCATGAACAAAGAGTTGTTATTTGATTAACAAGGTCACATCATTAGTAGAATGATCTGATTGACATGACCCATTCCATTAGCTTAGCACACGATCGCTTAGTATGTTGCTACCGCTTTTATCCATGACATATACATGTTCCCGTAACTATGAGATTATGCAACTCCTGCTTACGGAGGAACACTTTGGTGCTACCAAACGTCACAACGTGAATCGGGTGATTATAAAGGAGTACTACAGTGTCTCCAAAGGTAGATGTTGGGTTGGCGATTTCGAGATTAGGTTTTGTCACTCCGATTGCTCGGAGAGGTATCTCGGCCCTCTCGGTAATGCACATCACTAAAGCCTTGCAAGCATTACAACTAATGAGTTAGTTGTGAGATGATGTATTACGGAACGAGTAAAGAGACTTGCCGGTAACGAGATTGAACTAGGTATTGATACCGACGATCAATCTCGCAAGTAACATACCGATGACAAAGGGAACAACGATGTTGTTATGCGGTCCGACCGATAAAGATCTTCAGAGAATATGTAGGAACCAATATGGGCATCCAGTGTCCCGCTGTTGGTTATTGACCGAGAATAGTTCTAGGTCATGTCTACATTGTTCTCGAACCGTAGGGTCCGCACGCTTAAGGTTTCATGATGCTTATTATGAGTTTATGTATTTTGATGTACCAAGAAGTTCGAGTCCCGGATGTGATCACGACATGACGAGGAGTCTCAAATGGTCGAGACATAAAGATTGATATATTGAAGCCTATATTTGGAGTTCGAATGGTTCCGTGAAAACGGAATTTATCGGAGTACCGGAGGTTACCGAACCCCCGGGAGGTAAATGGGCCTTAGTGGGCCTCGAGGGAGAAGAGGAGGGCCGCCCAGTGGGGCACGCCTCCTCCCCCCAGTCCGAATAGGACAAGGAGGGGGGCGGCCCCTCTTTCCTCTTCCCTCCCCCAATCCTACTCCAACTAGAAAGGGGGAGTCCTACCCCCTGGGAGTAGACTCTCCGGCGCCGCCTCCCTTGGGCCGGCCGCCTCCCTCCTCCTTTATATACGGGGCAGGGGCACCCTAGGACACACAAGTTTGATCTACGGATCGCTCTTAGCCGTGCGGTGCCCCTCCACCATATTCCACCTCGGTCATATCGTCAAAGCTTAGGCGAAGCCTCGCTACGGTAGAACATCAAGATCGCCACCACGCCGCCGCAGGTCGACGAACTCTCCCGACACTCGCTGGATCGGAGTACGAGGGACGCCATCGAGCTGTACGGTGTCAAGAACTCGGGGCGCCGGAGTAACGGCGCCGGATCGGTCGGATCGCGAGGAGAACGACGACTACTTCCTCTACGCCAGATCGCTCCGCTTCGGGTCACGAGGGTACGAGACAACACTCTCCTCTCGCTGTTATGCATCACCATGATCTTGCGTGCGAGGGAAAATTTTTGAAATTACTACGCTCCCCAACAAAGGGCATCCGAGCCTAGGTTTTTATGGTTTGATGTTTTGCACGAGTAGAACACAAGTGAGTTGTGGGCTATACAAGTCATACTACCTACCAAAGATGTCATACTTTGGTTCAGCGGTATTGTGAGATGAAGCGCCTGCACCGACATTACGCCAGACGCTTACGCGAGACTGGTTTCACCGCCACGAGCACTCGCTGCTTAAAGGTGACCGTGGGTGTCTGCCTCTCTCACTTTAGTTGAACTGAAAAGTGCTACGCCCGTCCTTGAGAAGGTTAAACGGAGTCTATTTGACGAAGTATCGCTGTGGTTTTGATGCGAGGTGAGATTGGTTCTTGCTTAAGCCCGTAGCAGCCACGTAAAATTTGCAACAACAAAGTAGAGGACGCCTAACTTGTTTTTGCAGGCATGTTGTGATGTGATATGGTCAAGACGTGATGCTATATTTTATTGTATGAGATGATCATGTTTTGTAACCGGTTATCGGCAATCGGCAGGAGCCATATGGTTGTCGCTTATTGTATGAAATGCAATCGCTTCGTAATGCTTTACTTTATCACTAAGCTGTAGCGATAGTCGAGAAGCATAAGATTGGCGAGACGACAACGATGCTACGATGGAGATCAAGGTGTCGCTACCGGTGACGATGGTGATCATGATGGTGCTTCGAGATGGAGATCACAAGCACAAGATGATGATGACCATATCATATCACTTATATTGATTTGCATGTGATGTTTATCCTTTATGCATCTTATCTTGCTTTGATCGACGGTAGCATTATAAGATGATCTCTCACTAAATTATCAAGAAGTGTTCTCCCGAGTATGCACCGCTGCAAAGTTCGTCGTGCCTGCACACCACGTGATGATCGGGTGATAAGCTCTCACGTCCATCTACAACGGGTGCAAGCCAGTTTTGCACACGCAGAATACTCGGGTTATACTTGACGAGCCTAGCATATGCAGATATGGCCTCGAACACGGAGACCGAAAGGTCGAGCGTGAATCATATAGTAGATATGATCAACATAAGATGTTCACCATTGAAAACTACTCCATTTCACGTGATGATCGGTTATGGTTTAGTTGATTTGGATCACGGATCACTTAGATGACTAGAGAGATGTTTTTCTAAGTGGGAGTTCTTAAGTAATATGATTAATTGAACTTAAATTTATCATGAACTTAGTACCGATAGTATCTTGCTTGTTTATGTTTGATTGTAGATAGATGGCTCGTGTTGTTCCGCTGAATTTTAATGCTCCTTGAGAAAGCAAAGTTGAAAGATGATGGTAGCAATTACACGGATCGGGTCCGAATTTGAGGATTATCCTCATTGCTGCACGTAAGAGTTACGCCCCGATGCACCGCTAGGTGCCAGTGCCTGCCGCAGATGCAACACCGACGACGTTAAGAACGCCTCGCAGAGCAAAGCTGATGACTACTCTATAGTTCAGGTGCCATGCTTTACGGCTTAGAACCGGACTTCAACGACGCTTTTGAACGCTCATGGAGCATATGAGATGTTCCAGAGTTGAAGTTGATATTCCAAATGTAATGCCCGGATTGAGAGATATGAAGTCTCCAATAAGTTCTATAGCTGCAAGATGGAGGAGAATAGTTCTCATAGTGAGCACATACTCGTAATGTCCGGGTACTACAATCACTTGATGCAATTGGGAGTTAATCTTCCGATGATTGTGTCATTGATGTAATTCTTCAATCACCGCCACCAAGCTACAAAGGCTTCGTGATGAACTATAATATGCAAGGGTTAGTAAAGACTATACTCGAGCTCTTCGCAATGCTAAAGGCATGGAGGTAGAAATCAAGAAGGAGCATCAAGTGTTGATGGTCAATAAGACCACTAGTTTCAAGAAGAAAGGCAAAGGAAGAAGAAGGAACTTCAAGAAGAACAGCAAGCAAGTTGTCGCTCAGAGAAGAAACCCAAGTCTGGACCTAAGCCTGAAACGAAGTGCTTCTACCGCAAGCGATCGTCACCGAAGCGAACTGCCCCAAGTATTTGGCGGATAAGAAGGATGGCAAGGTGAACAAAGGTATATGTGATATACATGTTATTGATGTGTACCTTACTAGAGCTCGCAGAGCACTGGTATTTGATACGGTTCTGCTGCTAATATTTGCAACTCAAACAGGACTACGGATTGCTTAACACCGCAAAGGACGAGGTGACGATGCGCTGGGAAATGGTTCCAAAGTCGATGTGATCGCGGTCGGCACGCTACCTCTACATCTACCTTCGGATTAGTTTTAGACCTAAATAATTGTTATTTGGTGCCCGCGCTGAGCATGAACATTATATCTGGATCTTGTTTGATGCGAGACGGTTATTCATTTAAATCAGAGAATAATGGTTGTTCTATTTATATGAGTAATATCTTTATGGTCATGCACCCTTGAGGAGTGGTCTATTTTGATGAATCTCGATAGTAGTGATACATATATTCATAATGTTGAAACCAAAAGATGCAGAGTTGATAATGATAGTGCAACTTATTTGTGGCACCGCCGCTTAGGTCATATCGGTGTAAAGCGATGAAGAAACTCCATACCGATGGACTTTTGGAGTCACTTGATTATGAATCACTTGGCACTTATAACCGTGCCTCATGGGCAAGATGACTAGAACCCCGCTTCTCCAGACTATGGAGAGAGCAACAGATTTGTTGGAAATCATACATACGTATGTATGTGGTCCGATGAATGTTGAGGCTCGTATGGATATCGTTATTTTCTCACCTTCACAGATGACTTAAGCAGATATGGGTATATCTACTTAATGAAACATAAGTCCAAACATTTGAAAAGTTCAAAGAATTTCAGAGTGAAGTTGAAAATCATCGTAATAAGAAAATTAAATTTCTACGATCCGATCGTGGAGGTGAATATTTGAGTTACGAGTTTGGTCTACATTTGAAACAATGCGAATAGTTTCAGAATCACGCCACCCGAACACCACAACAGAATGGTGTGTCCGAACGTCGAATCGCACTTTACTAGATATGGTGCGATCTATGATGTCTCTTACAGATTTACCGCTATCGCTTTGGGGTTATGCTCTAGAGACGCCGATTCACACCGAATAGAACACCGTCAAACTGCTGAGACGACACCTTATGAACTATGGTTTAGCAAGAAACCAAAGTTGTCGCTTTAAAGTTTGGGGATGCGATGCTTATGTGAAAAGCTTCAACCTCGATAAGCTCGAACCCAAATCGGAGAAATGTGTCTTCATAGGATACCCAAAGGAGACAGTTGGGTACACCTTCTATCACAGATCCAAGGCAAGACATTTGTTGTTAAGAATGGATCCTTTCTAGAGAAGGAGTTTCTCTCAAAGAAGTGAGTGAGGAAAGTAGAACTTGATGAGGTATTAGTACCTTCTCCTTACTTGAAAGTAGTTCGTCACGTAAACCGGTCTCTCGAGACATCTACACCAAGTAGTGAGGAAGTTGATGATGTTGATCATGAAACTTCAGATCAAGTTACTACAGTAACCTCGAGATCAACCAGAGTAAGATCCGCACTGAGTGGTACGGTAATCCTGTTCTCGAAGTCATGCTACTAGATCATGATGAACCTACTAACTATGAAGAAGCGATGGTGAGCCCAGATTCCGCAAAATGGCTTGAGGCCATGAAATCTGAGATGGGATCCATGTATGAAAACAAAGTATGGATTTTGGTTGACTTGCCCGAGGGTAGGCAAGCAATAGAAAACAAGTGGATCTTCAAGAAGAAGACCGACGACGACGGTAATGTTATCGTTTATAAAGCTCGATTTGTCGCAAAGGGTTTTCGCAAGTTCAAGGGATTGACTACGATGAGACCTTCTCACCCCTAGCGATGCTTAAGTCCGTCTCGAATCATGTTAGCAATTGCCGATTTTATGATTATGAAATTTGGCAAATGGATGTAAAGACCGCATTCCTGAATGGATTTCTGAAGAAGAGTTGTATATGATGCAACCGTAAGGTTTTATCGATCCAAAGGAGCTAACAAAGTGTGCAAGCTCCAATGATCCATCTATGGACTGGTGCAAGCATCTCGAGTTAAATAAACGCTTTGATAGTGTGATCAAAGCATTTGGGTTTGTACAGCACTTTGGAGAAGCCTCAGATTTACAAGAAAGTGAGTGGAGCTCATAGCATTTCGATATTATATGTAGATGACATATTGCTGATCGGAAATGATATAGAATTTCTGATAGCATAAAGGATACTTGAATAAGAGTTTTCAATGAAAGACCTCGTGAAGCTGCTTACATATTGGGCATTAAGATCTATAGAGATAGATCAAGACGCTTAATTGACTTTCACAAAGCACATACCTTGACAAAATTTTGAAGAAGTTCAAATGGATCAAGCAAAGAAAGGGTTCTTGCCTGTGTTACAAGGTGTGAAGTTGAGTAAGACTCAATGCCCACCACCGCAGAAGATAGAGAGAAAATGAAAGATGTTCCCTATGCTTCAGCCATAGGCTCTATCATGTATGCAATGCTGTGTACCGACCTGATGTGTGCCTTGCTATAAGTTTAGCAGGAGGTACCAAAGTAATCCAGAGTGGATCATCGACAGCGTCAAGAACATCCCGAAATACCGAAAAGGACTAAGGATATGTTTCTCAGATATGGAGGTGACAAAGAGCTCATCGTGAACGGTTACGCTGATGCAAGTTTGACACCGATCCGGACGATTCTAAATCGCAGACCGGATACGATTTACACTAAACGGAGGAGCCGCTGGGCTTGGTGCAGTTCTAAACAAAGCGTCAGAGGGATCTACATGTGAAGCGGAGTACATAGCAGCTTCGAAGCAGCTAATGAAGGAGTCTGATGAAGGAGTTCATATCCCATCTAGGTGTCATACCTAGTGCATCGGGTCCAATGAAAATCTTCTCGTGACAATATCGAGCAATTGCCTTAGCAAAGGAATCCAGATTTCACAAGAGGACCAAGCACATCAAGAGACGCCTCAATTCCATCCGGACTTAGTCCGTGGGAGACATAGAGATTTGTAAGATACATACGGATCTGAATGTTGCACACTCGCTGACTAAGCCTCTTCCACGAGCAAAACATGATCAGCACCAAGACTCCATGGTGTTAGAATCATTACTATGTAATCTAGATTATTGACTTAGTGCAAGTGGAGATCAAGGAAATATGCCCTAGAGGCAATAATAAAGTTATTATTTATTTCTTATTTCATGATAAATGTTTATCATTCATGCTAGAATTGTATTAACCGAAACATGATACATGTGTGAATGCATAAACAAACAACATGTCACTAGTATGCCTCTACTAGACTAGCTTGTTAATCAAAGATGGTTATGTTTCCACCATGAACAAAGAGTTGTTATTTGATTAACAAGGTCACATCATTAGTAGAATGATCTGATTGACATGACCCATTCCATTAGCTTAGCACACCATCGCTTAGTATGTTGCTACCGCTTATCCATGACTTATACATGTTCCTCGTAACTATGAGATTATGCAACTCCTGCTTGCCGGAGGAACACTTTGGTGCTACCAAACGCCACAACGAATCGGGTGATTATAAAGGAGTACTACAGTGTCTCCAAAGGCATATGTTGGGTTGGCGATTTCGAGATTAGGTTTTGTCACCCGATTGCTCTGGAGAGGTATCTCTAGGCCCTCTCGGTAATGCACATCACTAAAGGCTTGCAAGCATTACAACTAATGAGTTAGTTGTGAGATGATGTATTACGAACGAGTAAAGAGACTTGCCGGTAACGAGATTGAACTAGGTATTGATACCGACGATCGAATCTCGGCAAGTAACATACCGATGACAAAGGGAACAACGATGTTGTTATGCGGTCTCGACCGACAAAGATCTTCAGAGAATATGTAGGAACCAATATGGGCATCCAGGTCCCGCTGTTGGTTATTGACCGAGAATAGTTCTAGGTCATGTCTACATTGTTCTCGAACCGTAGGGTCCGCACGCTTAAGGTTTCGGCGATAGTTATTATGAGTTTATGTATTTTGATGTACCAAGAAGTTCGGAGTCCCTTGATGTGATCACGACATGACGAGGAGTCTCAAATGGTCGAGACATAAAGATTGATATATTGAAGCCTATATTTGATTTGGTTCCGAGTAAAACGGAATTTACCTGAGTACCGGAGTTCGTGAAGGAAATATGCCCTAGAGGCAATAATAAAGTTATTATTTATTTCCTTATTTCATGATAAATGTTTATCATTCATGCTAGAATTGTATTAACCGAAACATGATACATGTGTGAATGCATAGACAAAACAATATGTCACTAGTATGCCTCTACTAGACTAGCTTGTTAATCAAAGATGGTTATGTTTCCTACCATGAACAAAGAGTTGTTATTTGATTAACAAGGTCACATCATTAGTAGAATGATCTGATTGACATGACCCATTCCCTTAGCTTAGCACACGATCGCTTAGTATGTTGCTACCGCTTTTATCCATGACATATACATGTTCCTCGTAACTATGAGATTATGCAACCCTGCTTACCGGAGGAACACTTTGGTGCTACCAAACGCCACAACGAATCGGGTGATTATAAAGGAGTACTACAGTGTCTCCAAAGGCGATGTTGGGTTGGCGATTTCGAGATTAGGTTTTGTCATCCGATTGTTCTGGAGAGGTATCTCTCGGCCCTCTCGTAATACACATCATCAAGCCTTGCAAGCACTACAACTAATGAGTTAGTTGTGAGATGATGTATTACGGAACGAGTAAAGAGACTTGCCGGTAACGAGATTGAACTAGGTATTGATACCGACGATCGAATCTCTGCAAGTAACATACCGATGACAAAGGAACAACGATGTTGTTATGCGGTCCGACCGATAAAGATCTTCAGAGAATATGTAGGAACCAATATGGGCATCCAGGTCCCGCTGTTGGTTATTGACCGTGAATAGTTCTAGGTCATGTCTACATTGTTCTCGAACCGTAGGGTCCGCACGCTTAAGGTTTCATGACGATGCTTATTATGAGTTTATGTATTTTGATGTACCAAGAAGTTCGAGTCCCGGATGTGATCACGACATGACGAGGAGTCTCAAATGGTCGAGACATAAAGATTGATATATTGAAGCCTATGTTTGAGTTCGAATGGTTCCGCGAAAACGGAATTTACCGAGTACCGGAGGTTACCGAACCCCCGGGGTAAATGGGCCTCGAGTGGGCCTCGAGGGAGAAGAGGAGGGGCGCCCCAGGTGGCCGCGCCTCCTCCCCCCCCTAGTCCTAATAGGACAAGGAGGGGGCGCGCCTCTCTCTCTTCCCTCCCCCAAACCTAATCCAACTAGGAAGGGGGAGTCCTACTCCCTGGGAGTAGGACTCTCCCGCGCGCCTCTAGGCCGGCCGCCTCCCCCTCCTCCTTTATATACGGGGCAGGGGCACCCTAGAACACACAAGTTTGATCTTTAGATCGCTCTCAGCCGTGCGCGGTGCCCCTCCACCATATTCCACCTCGGTTATACTGTCGCAAGCTTAGGCGAAGCCTCGCGCCGGTGAAACATCAAGATCGCCACCACGCCGTCAGGTCGACGAAACTCTCCTCGACACTCGGCTGGATCGAGTACGAGGGACGCCATCGAGCTGTACGGTGTCAAGAACTCGGGGCGCCGGAGTAACGGCGCCGGATCGGTCGGATCGCGAGGAGAACGACGACTACTTCCTCTACGCCAGATCGCTCCGCCGGGTCACAAGGGTATGTAGACAACACTCTCCCTCTCGCTGCTATACATCACCATGATCTTGCGTGCGCGAGGAAATTTTTGAAATTACTACGCTCCCCAACAAAGGGCATCCGAGCCTAGGTTTTTATATGGTTTGATGTTTTGCACGAGTAGAACACAAGTGAGTTGTGGGCTATACAAGTCATACTACCTACCAAAGATGTCATACTTTGGTTCAGCGGTATTGTGAGATGAAGCGCCCAGACCGACATTACGCCAGACGCTTACGCGAGACTGGTTTCACCGCCACGAGCACTCGCTGCTTAAAGGTGACCGTGGGTGCCTGCTCTCTCACTTTAGTTGAACTGAAAGTGCTACGCCCGTCCTTGAGAAGGTTAAAACGAGTCTATTTGACGAAGTATCGCTGTGGTTTTGATGCGAGGTGAGACTGGTTCTTGCTTAAGCCCGTAGCAGCCACGTAAAATTTGCAACAACAAAGTAGAGGACGCCTAACTTGTTTTTGCAGGCATGTTGTGATGTGATATGGTCAAGACGTGATGCTATATTTTATTGTATGAGATGATCATGTTTTGTAACCGGTTATCGGCAATCGGCAGGAGCCATATGGTTGTCGCTTATTGTATGCAATGCAATCGCTTCGTAATGCTTTACTTTATCACTAAGCGTAGCGATAGTCGAGTAGCATAAGTTTGGCGAGACGACAACGATGCTACGATGGAGATCAAGGTGTCGCTACCGGTGACGATGGTGATCATGGTGGTGCCGCAAGATGGAGATCATGAAGCACAAGATGATGATGACCATATCATATCACTTATATTGATTTGCATGTGATGTTTATCCTTTATGCATCTTATCTTGCTTTGATTGACGGTAGCATTATAAGATGATCTCTCACTAAATTATCAAGAAGTGTTCTCCCGAGTATGCACTGCTGCAAAGTTCGTCGTGCCTGCACACCACGTGATGATCGGGTGTGATAAGCTCTACGTCCATCTACAACGGGTGCAAGCCAGTTTTGCACACGCAGAATACTCGGTTATACTTGACGAGCCTAGCATATGCAGATATGGCCTCGAACACGGAGACCGAAAGGTCGAGCGTGAATCATATAGTAGATATGATCAACATAAGATGTTCACCATTGAAAACTACTCCATTTCACGTGATGATCGGTTATGGTTTAGTTGATTTGGATCACGGATCACTTAGATGACTAGAGAGATGTCTTTCTAAGTGGGAGTTCTTAAGTAATATGATTAATTGAACTTAAATTTATCATGAACTTAGTACCGATAGTATCTTGCTTGTTTATGTTTGATTGTAGATAGATGGCTCGTGCTGTTGTTCCGCTGAATTTTAATGCGCCTTGAGAAAGCAAAGTTGAAAGATGATGGTAGCAATTACACGGACGGGTCCGAATTTGAGGATCATCCTCATTGCTGCACGTAAGAGTTACGCCCCGATGCACCGCTAGGTGACAGTGCCTGATGCAGAGCAACGACGATGTTAAGAACGTCCGCGAGCAAAGCTGATGACTACTCTATAGTTCAAGCAGCCATGCTTTACGGCTTAGAACCGGACTTCAACGACGCTTTGAACGCTATGGAGCATATGAGATGTTCCAGAGTTGAAGTTGATATTCCAATGTAATGCCCGGATTGAGAGATATGAAGTTCCAATAAGTTCTATAGCTGCAAGATGGAGGAGAATAGTTCTGTTAGTGAGCATATACTCGTAATGTCCGGGTACTACAATCACTTGACACAATTGGGAGTTAATCTTCCGATGATTGTGTCATTGATGTAATTCTTCAATCACCGCCACCAAGCTACAAAGGCTTCGTGATGAACTATAATATGCAAGGGTTAGTAAAGACTATACTCGAGCTCTTCGCAATGCTAAAGGTCATGGAGGTAGAAATCAAGAAGGAGCATCAAGTGTTGATGGTCAATAAGACCACTAGTTTCAAGAAGAAAGGCAAAGGAAGAAGAAGGAACTTCAAGAAGAACAGCAAGCAAGTTGTCGCTCAGAGAAGAAACCCAAGTCCGGACCTAAGCCTGAAATCGAGTGCTTCTACCGCAAGCGATCGGTCATCGGAAGCGGAACTGCCCCAAGTATTTGGCGGATAAGAAGGATGGCAAGGTGAACAAAGGTATATGTGATATACATGTTATTGATGTGTACCTTACTAGAGCTCGCAGAGCACTGGTATTTGATAATCGGTTCTGCTAATATTTGCAACTCAAACAGGACTACGGATTGCTTAACACCGCAAAGGACGAGGTGACGATGCGCTGGGAAATGGTTCCAAAGTCGATGTGATCGCGGTCGGCACGCTACCTCTACATCTACCTTCGGATTAGTTTTAGACCTAAATAATTGTTATTTGGTGCCCATGCTGAGCATGAACATTATATCTGGATCTTGTTTGATGCTAGACGGTTATTCATTTAAATCGAGAATAATGGTTGTTCTATTTATATGAGTAATATCTTTATGGTCATGCACCCTTGAGGAGTGGTCTATTTTTATGAATCTCGATAGTAGTGATACACATATTCATAATGTTGAAACCAAAAGATGCAGAGTTGATAATGATAGTGCAACTTATTTGTGGCACCGCCGCTTAGGTCATATCGGTGTAAAGCGCATGAAGAAACTCCATATCGATGGACTTTGGAGTCACTTGATTATGAATCACTTGGCACTTATGTAACCGTGCCTCATGGGCAAGATGACTAGAACACCGCTCTCCCACTATGGAGAGAGCAACAGATTTGTTGGAAATCATACATACGATGTATGTGGTCCGATGAATGTTGAGGCTCGTATGGATATCGTTATTTTCTCACCTTCACAGATGACTTAAGCAGATATGGGTATATCTACTTAATGAAACATAAGTCCAAACGCTTGAAAAGTTCAAAGAATTTCAGAGTGAAGTTGAAAATCATCGTAATAAGAAAATTAAATTTCTACGATCCGATCGTGGAGGTGAATATTTGAGTTACGAAGTTTGGTCTACATTTGAAACAATGCGAATAGTTTCAAGAACTCACGCCACCCGAACACCACAACGTAATGGTGTGTCCGAACGTCAGAATCGTGACTTTACTAGATATGGTGCGATCTATGATGTCTCTTACAGATTTACCGCTATCGCTTTTGGGGTTATGCTCTAGAGACGGCCGATTCACACCGAATAGAACACCGTCAAACTGCTGAGACGACACCTTATGAACTATGGTTTAGCAAGAAACCAAAGTTGTCGCTTTAAAGTTTGGGGATGCGATGCTTATGTGAAAAGCTTCAACCCGATAAGCTCGAACCCAAATCGGAGAAATGTGTCTTCATAGGATACCCAAAGGAGACAGTTGGGTACACCTTCTATCACAGATCCGAAGGCAAGACATTCGCTGTTAAGAATGGATCCTTTCTAGAGAAGGAGTTTCTCTCAAAGAAGTGAGGGAGGAAAGTAGAACTTGATGAGGTAATAGTACCTTCTCCTTACTTGAAAGTAGTTCGTCGCAGAAACCGGTTTCGAGACATCTACACCAAGTAGTGAGGAAGTTGATGATGTTGATCATGAAACTTCAGATCAAGTTACTACGTAACCTCGAGATCAACCAGAGTAAGATCCGCACTGAGTGGTACGGTAATCCTGTTCTCGAAATCATGCTACTAGATCATGATGAACCTACGAACTATGAAGAAGCGATGGTGAGCCCAGATTCCGCAAAATGGCTTGAGGCCATGAAATCTGAGATGGGATCCATGTATGAAAACAAAGTATGGATTTTGGTTGACTTGCCCGAGGGTAGGCAAGCAATAGAAAACAAGTGGATCTTCAAGAAGAAGACCGACGCCGACGGTAATGTTATCGTTTATAAAGCTCGACTTGTCGCAAAGGTTTTCGACAAGTTCAAGGGATTGACTACGATGAGACCTTCTCACCAGAAGCGATGCTTAAGTCCGTCCAATCATGTTAGCAATTGCCGATTTTATGATTATGAAATTTGGCAAATGGATGTAAAGACCGCATTCCTGAATGGATTTCGAAGAAGAGTTGTATATGATGCAACCGTAAGGTTTTATCGATCCAAAGGAGCTAACAAAGTGTGCAAGCTCCAAAGATCCATCTATGGACTGCAAGCATCTCGAGTTGAATAAACGCTTGATAGTGTGATCAAAGCATTTGGGTTTGTACAGCACTTTTGGAGAAGCCTCAGATTTACAAGAAAGTGAGTGGAGCTCAGAGCATTTCTGATATTATATGTAGATGACATATTGCTGATCGGAAATGATATAGAATTTCGGATAGCATAAAGGATACTTGAATAAGAGTTTTCAATGAAAGACCTCGTGAAGCTGCTTACATATTGGGCATTAAGATCTATAGAGATAGATCAAGACGCTTAATTGACTTTCACAAAGCACATACCTTGACAAAATTTTGAAGAAGTTCAAATGGATCAAGCAAAGAAAGGGTTCTTGCCTGTGTTACAAGGTGAAGTTGAGTAAGACTCAATGCCCCACCACCGCAGAAGATAGAGAGAAAATGAAAGATGTTCCTATGCTTCAGCCATAGGCTCTATCATGTATGCAATGCTGTGTACCAGACCTGATGTGTGCCTTGCTATAAGCCTAGCAGGAGGTACCAAAGTAATCCAGAGTGGATCATCGACAGCGTCAAGAACATCCCAAATACCGAAAAGGACTAAGGATATGTTTCTCGATATGGAGGTGACAAAGAGCTCATCGTAAACGGTTACGCTGATGCAAGTTTTGACACCGATCCGGACGATTCTAAATCGCAGACCGGATACGATTTACACTAAACGGAGGAGCTGTCATTGGTGCAGTTCTAAACAAAGCGTCAGAAGGGATCTACATGTGAAGCGGAGTACATAGCAGCTTCGAAGCAGCTAATGAAGGAGTCTGATGAAGGAGTTCATATCCCATCTAGGTGTCATACCTAGTGCATCGGGTCCAATGAAAATCTTCTCGTGACAATATCGAGCAATTGCCTTAGCAAAGGAATCCAGATTTCACAAGAGGACCAAGCACATCAAGAGACGCTTCAATTCCATCCGGACTTAGTCCGTGGGAGACATAGAGATTTGCAAGATACATACGGATCTGAATGTTGCGCATTCTGCTGACTAAGCCTCTTCCACGAGCAAAACATGATCAGCACCAAGACTCCATGGGTGTTAGAATCATTACTATGTAATCTAGATTATTGACTCTAGTGCAAGTGGGAGATCAAGGAAATATGCCCTAGAGGCAATAATAAAGTTATTATTTATTTCTTATTTCATGATAAATGTTTATCATTCATGCTAGAATTGTATTAACCGAAACATGATACATGTGTGAATGCATAGACAAAACAATATGTCACTAGTATGCCTCTACTAGACTAGCTTGTTAATCAAAGATGGTTATGTTTCCTAACCATGAACAAAGAGTTGTTATTTGATTAACAAGGTCACATCATTAGTAGAATGATCTGATTGACATGACCCATTCCCTTAGCTTAGCACACGATCGCTTAGTATGTTGCTACCGCTTTTATCCATGACATATACATGTTCCTGTAACTATGAGATTATGCAACTCCTGCTTACCGGAGGAACACTTTGGTGCTACCAAACGTCACAACGAATCGGGTGATTATAAAGGAGTACTACAGTGTCTCCAAAGGCAAATGTTGGGTTGGCGATTTCGAGATTAGGTTTTGTCACTCCGATTGTCGGAGAGGTATCTTCGGCCCTCTCGGTAATACACATCACTCAAGCCTTGCAAGCATTACAACTAATGAGTTAGTTGTGAGATGATGTATTACGGAACGAGTAAAGAGACTTGCCGGTAACGAGATTGAACTAGGTATTGATACCGACGATCGAATCTCGCAAGTAACATACCGATGACAAAGGGAACAACGATGTTGTTATGCGGTCCGACCGATAAAGATCTTCAGAGAATATGTAGGAACCAATATGGGCATCCAGGTCCCGCTGTTGGTTATTGACCGTGAATAGTTCTAGGTCATGTCTACATTGTTCTCGAACCGTAGGGTCCGCACGCTTAAGGTTTCGGCGATGCTTATTATGAGTTTATGTATTTTGATGTACCAAGAAGTTCGAGTCCCGATGTGATCACGGACATGACGAGGAGTCTCAAATGGTCGAGACATAAAGATTGATATATTGAAGCCTATGTTTGGAGTTCGAATGGTTCCGGTGAAACGGAATTTACCGGAGTACCGGAGGTTACCGAACCCCCGGAGGTAAATGGGCCTCGATGGGCCTCGAGGGAGAAGAGAAGGGCCAGCCAGGTGGGCAGGCCTCCTCCCCTAGTCCGAATAGGACAAGGAGGGGGGCGGCGCCTCTCTCTTCTTTCCTCCCAATCCTAGTCCAACTAGGATTGGGGGAAGTCCTACTCCTGAGGAGTAGGACTCCTCCCCGCCTCCTCTCTAGGCCGGCCGCCCCCTCCTCCTCCTTTATATACGGGGCAGGGGCACCTTAGACACACAAGTTTGATCTTTAGATCGCTCTCAGCCGCAGCGTGCCCCTCCACCATATTCCACCTCGTTATACCGTCGCAAGCTTAGGCGGCCTCGCGCCGGTGAAACATCAAGATCGCCACCACGCCGTCAGGTCGACGAAACTCTCCTCGACACTCGGCTGGATCGGAGTACGAGGGACGCCATCGAGCTGTACGGTGTCAAGAACTCGGGGCCGGAGTAACGGCGCCGGATCGGTCGGATCGCGAGGAGAACGACGACTACTTCCTCTACGCCAGATCGCTTCCGCTTCGGGTCTACAAGGGTATGTAGACAACACTCTCCCTCTCGCTGCTATACATCACCATGATCTTGCGCAGCGAGGAAATTTTTGAAATTACTACGCTCCCCAACATCAGGCGATCACTGTGGGCACCTTCTTCAAAGAAGTCAAGATGAAGAAGTACAAGCCAGGATGAAGGCGGCCTCCAAGCCTCCTCCTCCAAGGGCACGGCGGTGGAGCCAATCCTGTCAATAGTCGGCGGGCTGAGCCTGCTAAGGGCGACGGCCACTACGTAACGAAAAGTCGCCTTCCAAGAAATGTGTAAGCTATGTAGCATGGAGGGCATGCATCGGCGCACAGCCACACGGCAAGCAGATGGTATCAAGGAAATATGCCCTAGAGGCAATAATAAAGTTATTATTTATTTCTTATTTCATGATAAATGCTTATTATTCATGCTAGAATTGTATTAACCGGAAAATAATAATGTGTGAATACATAGACAAACAGGTGTCACTAGTATGCCTATTAGACTAGTTGTTAATCAAAGATGGTTATGTTTCCTAACCATGAACAAGGAGTTGTTATTTGATTAACAAGGTCACATCATTAGTTGAATGATCGATTGACAT
>JAHHZJ010005221.1:0-11516 GCA_021437245.1 Aegilops speltoides | reverse complement strand
CATGTATTATGTTTCCGTTAATACAATTCTAGCATGAATAATAAATATTTATCATGAAATAAGGAAATAAATAATAACTTTATTATTGCCTCTAGGGCATATTTCCTTCACTAGATTGCTTCCGCCAAGGTTTCCCTCGTCATGCGGAGTTTTGTCCCGTAAGCTTGCCTCCGATTTTTTTCCAGGTAAAAGCCTTCATATAGCGAAGATGGGCACCGAGGGCCACTGGGGCCAGGAGACAGGGCACGCCCAAGAATGGTGGGCGCGCCCCACCCTCCGGCGGTGTGGGCCCCGCCTAGTGTTTTCTTCGCTCAATAATTTTATTAATTCCAAAACTGACTTCCGTGGAGTTTCATGATTTTGGAGTTGTGAATAGGTTTCCAATATTTGCTCCTTTTCCATTAATTCCATCCGACATTCCCTCTTCATGGTAAACCTTGTAAAATAAGAGAGAATAGCCATAAGTACTGAGATATAATGTGTTATAACAGCCCATAATGCAATATATATTGATATAAAAGCATGATGCAAAATGGACGATCAACTCCCTAAGCTTAGACCTCGCTTTCCTCAAGCGAAGCCAAATCGAAAAATATGTCCACATGTTTAGAGATAGAGGTGTCGATAAAAATAAAATACGGACATGAGGGCATCATGATCATTCTTATAACAGCAACATAAATAGATTTTATCATATGATTTCTTATGCTCAAGTAACGATCAATTCACAATGTCAAGTATGGTTCTAAACTTCATTGGGAACTAAGAAACTATAATCTCACCATCAAGCAATTGCAATTTATCATAACATCGTAAAGAGTCAAGAATAGAGCTTTTCAGCAAGTCCACATACTCAACTATCATATAGTCTTCTACAATTGCTAACACTCACGCAATACTTGTGGTTATGGAGTTTCAACCGTACACGAGAAAGATAGGGGATTATTGTGTTGCTCCCAACGATTCACCTTTGGGTGATGTCAACAATAATAATTCATGCTATCTTACAACCAATTGGATATATATCAAGATCTTTCAAACACGAGGAGCTTGCCAAAGGATAAAATGAAAAGGGAAAGGTGAAGATCACCTTGACTCAAGCATAAAGTAAAACATAAAGTAACAGATAGGCCCTTCAGAGAGGGAAGCAGAGGTTGTCATGTGCTTTTAGGGTTGGATGCACAAAATCTTAATGCAAAAGAACGCACTTTATATTGCCACTTGTATATGGACCTTTATTATGCGTTCGTCGCTTTATCGCTTCCATAACAAGATCGATAAAGCTTATTTTCTCTGCACTAATAAGTCATGCATATTTAGAGAGCAATTTTTATTGCCTGCAACATGACAACTTACTTGAAGGATCTTACTCAATCCATAGGTAGGTATGGTGGACTCTCATGGCAAAACTGGGTTTAAGGATATTTGGAAGCACAAGTAGTATCTCTACTTGGTGCATGGAATTTGGCTAGCATGAGGGGGAAAGGCAAGCTCAACATGTTGGGAAGATCAATGACAATATACTTTAACTGAGATGTGAGAAAACATAAACCATTACGTTGTCTTCCTTGTCCAACATCAACTCTTTTAGCATGTCATACTTAATGAGTGCTCACAATCATAAAAGATGTCCAAGATAGTATATTTGTGTGTGAAAACCTCTCCTTCCTTATTACTTCCTGTTAATTGCAACGATGACCAAAACTACGTTTGTCAACTCTCAACAACTTTTATGCCTCATACTTTCTATGTGTGAAGTCATTACTATCCATAAGATCAATATGAACTCATTTATTCTTTTTGTTCTTTCTACATTCTCAAGATCATGGCAAGATAGCAAAGCCCTTGACTCAACACTAATCTTTATTATAGATAGCTCACGGACTCGATTACATAAAGAGATCAAAGCAAAACTCATTCTACTAGATCTAGTAGATTGAGGTGGCCACGAGACGGGGCGCCCAGATAGGGCGCGCCTCCACCGTCGGAGGCCTCGTGTCCTTCCCGGATTACTTTTTCTTCCTAAAATTCTTAAATATTCCAAAACGAATAAAATTGCCATTAGAACTGTTTTGGAGTTGGTTTACTTACCGTACCACATACCTATTCCTTTTCGGAGTCTGGAACGCTCTGGAAAGTGTCCCTTATGTATTCCTCTGGGGTTATGGTCTCCACAATATTAGTTTCAACATTGATAGGATTGCCTGAGATATATTGTTTAATTCTTTGACCGTTCACCACCCTCGGACTTGTGACTTCGAAGTTGTTGATTTTTATGGCACCAGAACGATAGACCTCCTCGATAACGTAAGGACCTTCCCATTTAGAGAGAAGTTTTCCTGCAAAAAATCTTAAACGAGAGTTGAATAATAACACATAATCACCTACGTTAAGCTCACGCTTTTGTATCCTTTTGTCATGCCAGCGTTTGAGTTTTTCTTTGAATAGCTTGGCATTCTCATAGGCTTGGGTTCTCCATTCATCAAGTGAGCTAATATCAAATAACCTCTTCTCACCGGCAAGTTTGAAGTCACAGTTGAGCTCTTTAATAGCCCAATATGCTTTATGTTCAAGTTCTAGAGGTAAGTGTTATGCTTTTCCATAAACCATCTTATACGGAGACATACCCATAGGATTTTTGTATGCAGTTCTATAGGCCCATAATGCATCATCAAATTTTTTGGACCAATTCTTTCTAGATCTATTCACAGCTCTTTTGCAAAATTAATTTGACCTCTCTATTGCTCAACTCTACTTGACCACTAGATCAAGGGTGATAAGGAGATGCGATTCTATGATTAACATCATACTTAGCAAGCATCTTACTGAAAGCACCGTGAATAAAATGTGACCACCATCATCATAACATATCTAGGGACTCCAAACCTTGGAAAAATAACTTTTAAGAATTTTAATAGAAGTGTTATGATCAACACTACTAGTTGGAATAGCTTCTACCCACTTAGTAACATAATCAACAGCAACTAAAATATGTGTGTAACCATTAGAGGCAGGAAAAGGTCCCATATAATCAAAGCCCCAAACATCAAACGGTTCAATAACAAGAGAACAATTCATAGCATTTCTTGACGTCTACTAATATTACCAATTCTTTGACATTCATCACAAGATAAGACAAACTTACGAGCATCTTTGAAGAGAGTAGGCCAATAGAAACCGGATTGCAATACCTTATGTGCAGTTCTATCTCCAGCGTGGTGTCCTCCATATGATTCAGAGTGACACTTGCGTAGGATATGTTCCTGTTCACGCTCAGGTACACAACGTCTAATAACACCATCTACTCCTTCTTTGTAAAGGTGTGGGTCATCCCAGAAGTAATGTCTTAAATCATAAAAGAACTTTTCCTTTTGCTGGTATGTGAAACTATGTGGTATAAATTTAGCAACAATGTAATTGGCATAATCAGCATACCATGGAGCAGTACGAGAAGCATTAATGACCGCTAATTGTTCGTCAGGAAAGCTATTATTAATAGGCAGTGGGTCATCAAGAACATTCTCTAACCTAGACAAGTTGTCTGCAACGGGGTTCTCAGCTCCCTTTCTATCAACAATATGCAAATCAAATTCTTGGAGCAAGAGAACCCATATAATGAGTCTAGGCTTAGCATCTTTCTTTTCCATAAGGTATTTAATAGCAACATGATCAGTGTGAATAGTAACTTTGGAATCAACAATATAAGGTCTAAACTTATCACAAGCAAACACAACTTCTAAGAACTCCAATTGGATAGGGGCTTATTGTGTTGCCTTCCAACGTATTCACCTTTAGGTGATGTCAACAATAATAGCCCATGCTAACTTACATCCAATTGATATATATATATATATATATATATATATATATATCATGATCTTTCAAACACGAGGAGCTTGCCAAAGGATAAAATGAAAAAGGGAATGCAGGATCACCTTGACTCAAGCATAAAGTAAAAACATAAATTAAAAGATGGGCCCTTCGAGAGGGAAGCAGAGGTTGTCATTATGCTTAGGGTTGATGCACAAAATCTTAATGCAAAAGAACGCTCACTTTATATTGCTCTTGTATGTGGACCTTTATTATGCAGTCCGTTGCTTTTATTACTTCCACAACAAGTTCGATAAAGCTTATTTTCTCTCGCACTAATAAGTCATACATATTTAGATATCAATTTTTATTGCTTGCAACATGACAACTTACTTGAAGGATCTTACTCAATCCATAGGTAGGTATGGTGGACTCTCATGGCAAAACTGGATTTAAGGATATTTGGAAGCACAAGTAGTATCTCTACTTGGTGCAATGAATTTGGCTAGCATGAGGGGGAAAGGCAAGCTCAACATGTTTGGAAGGTAAATGACAATATACTTTAACTGAGATGTCGGAAAACATAAACGATTACATTGTCTTCCTTGTCCAACATCAACTCTTTAGCATGTCATACTTAATGAGTGCTCACAATCATAAAAGGTGTCCAAGATAATATATTTGTATGTGAACCCCTTTCCTTATCACTTCCTATTAATTGCAACGATGACCAAGGCTACGCTCATCAACTCTCAACAATTTTATGCCTCATACTTTATATGTGAAGTTATCACTATCCTTAAGATCAATATGAACTCTTTTATTCTTTCTACTTTCTCAAGATCATAGCAACATAGCAAAGCCCTTGACTCAACACTAATCTTTATTATAGATAGCTCATGGACTCGAATACAAAAAGAGATCACAAAGCAAAACTCAAACTACTTGATATCAAAACTTCAGCTACTAGATCAAGATACTACTAAAAGGATCGAACTAAATAAAGCGGTAAAGATAGGAGTGTGATGGTGATACGATATCGGGCACTCTCCCCAAGCTTGGCGTTGCCAAGGGAGTGCCCATACCCATGTGATTATGTCCTCGAGGTGGTGATGGTGGAGTTATTGATGATGTAGGCTTGTCGCCTGCCTTCCAAGGCATAGGCTCTCCATCATAGAAGGATGATCGAGTTTCCGGATCCTAAATCTGCAGCCAAACTCATTCTCTTGAATCTATATTCATACTCACGCTCTGGTTTTGCGGTCATAGATCCGGGCTTGGAGGTGCTCGATTTTCTTGAAGCTTGAAGATGGTCTCCCAATGACTTTGGCATCCAACTTGTGGTTGTTGGTGAACTCCGTGATCATCATCTCGGTTGGCGCTGAGTCCACGCTCCACCATCCCTTGACACTTGAAAACTTGCTCGCCCACGGCTTCGAGCTTTGTCTCCACGCACCGGTCCGCCTTGGTCCTTCCATTATCGCAGATGTGCAAGACCCTCATGCATCTCAATGGTTTGAGGGTGTTGCAGACCTCCATGAGATAGGGGTTGATAACCCTCTCAAAAACTTGTCCTTGGGAGCACTTGGAGACGCCATGATGCTCTAGATCTGAAAAGAAACAATGAAATGAAAAAGAGGATATTAGCGTGATACGGTGGTCAAAACCTTCGGAGTATATATAATAAATTTTACCGACCAAAATACGTAACGTCAAGAAAATGGAGTCCGGAGGCACACGAGATGCCCACGAGACAGGGCGTGCCCAAGAGGGGGCGCCTCCACTGTGGTGCCTCGTGTCCCTTTCGGACTACTTCTTTCTTTCTAAAATTCTTAAATATTCCAAAACTGATAAAATTGCCATTGAGTCATTTTGGAGTCGGTTTATACTGCATCACATACCTATACCTTTCGAGTCTAGAACATTCTAGAAAGTGTTCTTATGTATTCCTCGGGGTTACGGTTTCAATAATATTAGTTTCAACATTGATAGGATTACCTGAGATATAAAGCTTAATTCTTTGTCCGTTTACCACCCTTGGACTCGTGCCTTCGAAGTTGTTGATTTTTATGGCACCAGAACGATAGACCTCCTCGATAACGTAAGGACCTTCCCATTTTGAGAGAAGTTTTCCTACAAAAAATCTTAAATGAGAGTTGAATAATAATACATAGTCTCCTACGTTAAACTCACGCTTTTGTATCCTTTTATCATGCCAGCTTGACTTTTTTCTTTGAATAGCTTGGCTTTCTATAGGTTCACTACTAGGAAAAGGGCTATAGATAGGATTGATTCTAATGGCGCACCGTGGAAGCAAGCAGCCACTACTATATACTAATGGCGCACAGTTTGTGATACGCCATTAGTGTGGAAGACACTAATGGCTAATCGTAAATGGGTGCGCCACTAGTATGAATTATTATTTTTTCCATTTTCCCATACACACTAATGGCGATCCGCCCATAATGCGCCATTACTATCTATAACTACTAATGGCGCACTGCAAGTGCAAGCAGCATATCAGAAATTTTGTTTTATTCTTTTTTTAAACTACTAATGGCGATCGCCGACAAGGCGCCATTACTAGTTTAAACTAGTAATGGCGCACTCAGAGGAGATGCGCCATTAGTATATATACTTATTATTTTTACTTTTTGCAAAACTACTAATGGGCACTTTAAATCGTAGTCTTCATTTCTCGATTGTATTTCATGGGCACTTTTGATATCATGAATATTTTTAAATTTCATGGGCACTTTTTGAATTCATGAGGACACTTGATCTCGATTCTCCTCCATCTCGATCTCGATCCTCCATCTCGATCGACCAAGACCTCCCCGCTTAGCTCCACCCATTGCAACCTCCCCGCTCCACCGAGCACCCTACCAAGACTCAAGACTTTTGTACATATTTTTTAAATTTTTTTACTATTTTTATAAAAAATATTACTGTTATAATTTAAACAAGTTTGAACATATTTAAACACAAATAAATATAAAAACAGCATTTAAAATGCATAAAAAATATTACTTATGATCTAAACAAGTTTGAACATATTTAAACACAAATAAATATAAAAACACCATTCCCACTCCACCACGACCCCTCGCACTCTCCCCACTCCACCGCCACCACCTCGCACCTTCCCCACTCCACCGCCACACGCCCCACCACACCTCCCCACTCCACCGGCCATCTGCACATTCGCCCACACCGCCCCCACTCCACCGCCGACGACCACTCGCACCTCTCCCTCGACCTCCCGCCCGCCCAATCCACAAATGGATGCAACTAAAATTGCAAAAAACAAATTTGATTATATTTCCAAATAAGAAATTTGATGATATTTTCAAATAATAAATTTGATGATATTTTTTCATATTCATAAATATTTTCAAATAACAAATTTGATGATATTTTTTAAAAATATTTCTATTTTGATAAAAATATTATCGTTATGATTTAAACAAGTTTGAACATATTTAAACACAAATAAATATCAAACAATATTTTAAATGCATAAATACAAAAATGGGAGCTCGAATCGAACTCAGACCTCCTGTGTGTGCGCATGTCGACTCAATGGGCTAGTGGGCTTGTTCGATGGAGGGGGTTATGTGGAATGTAACCTGACCACGTAGTAAATTTAATGGCGACCAAGCGGTGCGCCATTTGATTGGTTGTACTTATGGCGACTAGGGTGCGTGCGCCATTGATCCCTCCCCAGCTCACCCCGCCCCTCTCACTGCTTCTCCTCCCTCGCCAGATCCACTCAACCCAACCATACACCACCGCCCCTTTCTCCGTCCCTCCGTCTTCAAGATCGCAGACGGCGGGCCGCTGGCCGCTGTGGTCTTGCGCTGCCCCACCGCCGCCTCGACCTCAAGGACTCCACCTCACGCCTCACACACCGAACGGATCGCCGAGCGCTGCATCCGCCTCCTCTCCTCCTCCTCCCATGAGTGAGGGCCTCCTGCCCAGAAGCCTGGCGAAGGCCCCTACGCCCACCCCGCCTGCCTCGCTGCCCTTCCCACGGGCCCTGTTTCCTTCAATCACATGAGTGAGGACCCTGGACGAGCTCCGACCCGACCTCGACCCTTCACGACCCACCCCTTTGGCGCACTGTGTACTCTCCTCCTCCTCCTCCTTCCTCCTCTCTCCACCATTCCCCATTCCTTCCAACCGATGCTCAAAAGGGATTTCAAGACGAAAGCACATGCTCCAAAAGTTAGGGTTCACGATTCAAATTGCACTGCATTTTTGTACTACATTTTTTGTAACTATATAGGAGAATCAGAGTTCCTGCTACTCTTGTTTGTTTTCTTTTTGAAACTGTGCTATCTTTTCATTAGAGATGGGATGGTTCTACTTTCTAGCGGTGAACATGAGAAGGTTGTGTTAGTTGCTCACCGATAGGAAAATAGACCGTGAACTTTCTCGAGATGGTAAAATAGATGAGGGCATTGTTCTCCAAATGAAGGTGCAATGGATGTGATTGAAGATTCAGTTCGTTGTTCCATTAATGATGTCTAGGCGTAATGCTTAATTCAGATTCTCAAAGTGATAAATTTTGAATTTGAACTAATTCAGATTCTCCTATGAAGAAGGCCAGCCTCGAAATTGGTTAGTTTGAAGGCCGTGCCCCTTATAATGATGCTTTTCTCTAGAAAAAATGATCCTGGATTTTTTATGTAATTCTTTGTGGTATTAAGATGGAAACTTGGGATACTATTTCATAGGAGATGGTGTTATATTAAGATGCATATATTGTTATGTTACTAAATTGTATCATCTTGCCACTTAAGTCACCTTCCATTTAAGCGTAAAATTCAGTTAGAGCTACTGTTAGGAGATACACAAAAACTTGAGCTATCACAAAAAATTCAGTTATGGCATCTAGAATTATGTCATTTGTTTTGTAACTAGAAGACCAAAGTGTTAGGAATTTGTCAAACTGTAGTTTTCAGATTCATTCCAAACCTGAAAACTATTAAAAAGCATGATGTTTCTTGGATTTAATGATGATGATGATGGAACACATGCTCTTGGATTTCTGTAATGATGATGGAACATTATAAAGCATTGTACTCCAAAGGTGTATGAAGGATACAAAAATTTAGCAACTTCTTTGATTTTATAAAGTTGTTCTTATATGGGTGAAACTTCACTTGTTTTTAGGCTAGTGCAGGTGTTGCTTTATTGTGATGCCTCCAATTACTTGTGATCACATTGAGAAAGACTTGCTAGTTTGTTGGGTTTTGTCTCCGACCATTGTGTCGTGATGAATTTGCAGTACCCGAGAGGTCTTGAGTTTGCCTAATGTCGATTAACTTCGCTCCGGCAATTCGGCACTCCATATGTCCTATTTTCAGCAAAAGGTCATGCTGAAATTTTCCGTGAATTTTAGCAAGACTTTGCTAAAAATAGGGCATATGGGGTATTTATGACTAATGCATGTTATCATGCATGGGTACTAATTGGTCTCTTCGCTGCTTATCGAGATGGCGGAAGCAGCCATCGACCATGACATCAATCGAAGATGAGTTGGATGCTTCCGAGTTCTTCACTATCATACTTGAGGCTTCAGATCATCCATGACGCAGTATATAAAACGAGAGATCTCCCTTCACCCATCTCATTATGATATCTGTTTTGCTACATCACTCATTTTCCCAAACCGCAGAGCTGCCTCGACAGCTTTTATGAACATGCCGATGGGTGAAGATCCGCCAATAATGTGAAGTCGACAGCCGCAGGGGTTTCGCAGCATGGATGCAAATGCATCAAGAAGGGCCACATGTACTTGTCTCGGTGGGAGAAGTTCTACCGCGCTTCACGACCTGCAATGGGGTACTTCCTTGTCTTCAGTACGATTTACGACGACGCCAACATGCTCATCGTGAAGGTGTACAACAAGACTATGTGTCGATGTGCTACGCTGATCGATGATGATGCCAGACGCTCGCCTCTTCTTATTCCTCTACATTTGGCTTTGTCTCACATCGATTGTTAACGGTCATTGTTGCATTTTGGATGGTAGGAGCAAAGAAGAATGCTACACTGCTATACCAGCAAAGCAATGACTATGGTCAGAGCAAGCAAAGCATGATTCTGGGTCAGAGCGAAAGGAGCAGCGATTCGCACCAAAGATAGACAACAAGAAGGATGATCCGACTGGAGTGCGGAGAAGAGGAGCAGAGTGAGGATGAGGAGCTGCATGATGACGATGGGCATCAGCCGAGGATGACCTAGCGCGGTGGTGGCTGACCAAGGGCAAGAGATGGTGGTGGTTGACCATGGGCAAGAGATGGAGGTGGCTGAGGATGACCTAGCGATGGTCGTGCTCAAGGTGGCCTCGCGATGGTGGTGGTGCTCGACAATGACCACGCACCGGTGGTGGCGCCGGCGATCCCACACCGGGCGACATGACCACGCCAATTGTGGTAGAAGACTACATCCCACTACCTCCATCGCCTCCACCGCCGCCGCCTAGGCGATCGTGAGATGAAGGAGAAGAAGGAGAAGAACTGCCTACTTTGTCAAGTATGTCAGATCTCCTATAGGTTAGCTATCCAAAATGATATATATATATAATATATACTTAGTTACCTATGTTATCTCTAATATGCTTAGTTTCCTATAGGTTAGCTTCATTTTACCTAAGTTGGCTCTAATATACTAACTTAGAGCTTATATGCTTAGTTTCCTATAGGTTAGCTCCAAAATAACTTATGTTAGCACAAAATGATCAAGTTTACATAATAAGCTTATAGTCTTTTTCTTAATCTTCTTCTTTTCCAAAATGACATAGGTTAGCTTCATTTTACCTAAGTTGGCTCTAATATACTAACTTAGACCTTATATGCTTAGTTTCCTATAGGTTAGCTCCAAAATAACTTATGTTAGCACAAAATGATCAAGTTTACATAATAAGCTTATAGTCTTCTTCTTATTCTTCTTCTTTTCCAAAACTCTTCTTATTCTTCTTCTAGTGTTCTTCCTCTTCTAGTATTCTTCTAGTCTTCTTCTTTTCTTCTTCTAACTTCTTGTTTATCATTTTGCAGATCTGATTTAATTGACGGAAACTTAGTGGATGGAGTGCTTCTTTTCCATTTGTGTTTTTATTTTGTATCAATGTGAAACTTTTGTGAATTGATGGATAACGGTGTTGGATGAACAATGTGAAACTTTTGTAACGATTTGAACTATGTGTTGGCTATGTATGTATATATGATGAAACTTGTGTGTTGGATATGATTGCTATATGGATGCTTGTTGTATATATATATGTGTTGAATATCTCATATGTGAAATAGTGACCTGAGATTAAGAAGAAAAGAATTAAAAAGTTGTTACTAATGGCGACTACCATGTGTCAGCTTATAAGTATAGCAGATAATAGTGGCAAGACTGTAGCAGATTAATGGCAGATCGTCGTGCGCCATTAGAATACTGATTCTAATGGCGATAGGTGCGCCATTAGAAAAAATTTAATGGCGTGAGTCTAGTGGCGCACCAGCCATGCGCCATTAGAAGGCAAACTGTGCGCCACTAGCATGCCTTTTCCTAGTAGTGGTTTGAGTTCTCCATTCATCAAGTGAGCTAATATCAAACAACCTCTTCTCACCGAAGTTTGAAGTCATAATTGAGCTCTTTAATAGCCCAATAAGCCTTATGTTAAAGTTCAACAGTAAATGAAATGCTTT
>JAHHZJ010005220.1:0-14117 GCA_021437245.1 Aegilops speltoides | reverse complement strand
GAAATCGCTTAGTATGTTGCTATTGCTTCCTTCATGACTTATACATGTTCCTATGACTATGAGATTATGCAACCTGCTAATCGGAGGAACACTTTGTGTGCTACCAAACGTTACAACGAATCGGGTGATCATAAAGGTGCTCTCAGTGTGTCTCCAAAGGTACTTGTTGGGTTGGCGATTTCGAGATTAGGATTTGTCATCCAATGTCTGAGAGGTATCTTTGGGCCCTCTCGGTAATGCACATCACTTAAGCCTTGCAAGCATTGTAACTAATGAGTTAGTTAGTAGATGATGTATTACGGAACGAGTAAAGAGACTTGCCGTAACGAGATTGAACTAGGTATTGATACCGACGATCAATCTCGCAAGTAACATACCGATGACAAAGGGAACAACGATGTTGTTATGCGGTCCGACCGATAAAGATCTTCGAGAATATGTAGGAACCAATATGGGCATCCAGGTCCCCTTATTGTTATTGACCGAGACGGTCTCGGTCATGTCTACATTGTTCTCGAACCGTAGGGTCCGCACGCTTAAGGTTTCGGGATGCTTATATTATGAGTTTATGAGTTTTGATGTACCGAAGGAGTTCGGAGTCCCGATGAGATCAGGGACATGACGAGGAGTCTCAAATGGTCGAGACGTAAAGATCGATATATTGGACGACTATATTCGGAGTTCGGAAAGGTTCCGAGTGATTCGGTATTTATCGGAGTACCGAGAGTTACGGGAATTCGCCGGGAGAAGTATTGGGCCTTATTGGGCCCCGCAGAAAGGGAGAGGGGCTGCCTAGGGCAGGCGCCCCCTTGCCCTAGTCCGAATTGTAGGGAGGCCGCACCCTCCTTCCTTCCCTTCTCTCTTCCCCTTCCTAGTCTCCTACTCCTAATACATGGAAGGATCCCTAGTTGATAGGAAAGGGGAACTTATCCTGGGAGTAGGACTCCCTATGGTGCGCCTCCCTAGGCCGGCCTCCTCCTCCCTCCCTCCTTATATACGGGGCAGGGGCACCCCATGGACACACAAGTTGATCATTGAGATCGCCTTAGCTAGCGGTGCCACCTCCACGATATTACACTCGTCATATTGTAGCGGTGCTTAGGCGAAGCCCCGCGACAGAGAACATCAAGATCGCTACCACGCCGTCGGCCGACGGAACTCCTCCCCGCTCCGCTGGATCGGAGATCGGTGCGCCATCGAGCTGTACGTGTCAAAAACTCGAGGTGCCGGAGTAACGGTGCTTGGATCGGTCGGACCGAGGACTTACGACTACTTCTCTACGCTGGCCAACGCTTCCGCTTCGGGTTCACGAGGGTACGAGACAACACTTCCTCTCGTGCTATGCATCACCATGATCTTGCATGTGCGAGGAAATTTTTGAAATTACTACGCTCCCAACAAAGGGCATCCGAGCATAGGTTTTATGGTTTGATGTTATATGCACGAGTAGAACACAAGTGAGTTGTGGGCTATATAAGTCATACCGCTTACTAGCATGTCATACTTTGGTTCAGCGGTATTGTTGGATGAAGCGCCCGACCGACATTACGCCAGACGCTTACGCGAGACTGGTTTTACCGCCGTGTTTGCACACAGTGACTAGCGGTGTCGCTTCCAACTTTAGTTGAACCGAAAAGGGCTACGCCCGGTCCTTGAGAAGGTTAAAACAGCATCAACTTGACAAACTATCGCTGGTTTTGATGCGAGGTGAGATTGGTTCTTGCTTAAGCCCATAGCAGCCACGTAAAACTTGCAACAACAAAGTAGAGGACGCCTAACTTGTTTTTGCAGGCATGTTGTGATGTGATATGGTCAAGACGTGATAAGATATAAGTTGTTGTATGAGATGATCATGTATTGTTGAAGTTATCGCAATCGCGTAAGCCCTATGGATGTCTCTTTGTTGCATAAGATGCAAGTGCCAAATAATTGCTTTACTTTATCGCTATACGATAGCAATAGTTGCAAGAGCAATAGTTGGTGAGACAACCATGTGATGACACATTGATATAGATCAAGATGATGAAGATCATGGTGTCGTGTCGGTGATGATAGAGATCATAATGACAAGATTTTGAGATGGAGATCAAAGGCTAAGATGATCATGGCCATATCATGTCGCATATTTTGATTACATATGATGTTTATCTATTATACATCTTATTCTTGCTTTGATTGACGGTAGCATTTTAAGATGATCTCTCACTAAAATTATCAAGAAGTGTTCTCCCGAGTATGCACCGCTGCCAAAGTTCGTCGTGCCCTACACCACGTGATGATCGGGTGATAAGTTCTACGTCCATCTACAACGGGTGCAAGCCAGTTTTTCCACATGCGAATACTCAGATAAACTTGACGAGCCTAGCATATGCAGATATGGCCTCGAACACGGAGACCGAAAGGTCGAGCGTGAATCATATAGTAGATATGATCAACATAAGATGTTCACCATTGAAAACTACTCCATCTCACGTGATGATCTTATGGTTTAGTTGATTTGTCACGTGATCACTTAGATGACTAGAGAGATGTCTATCTAATGGGAGTTCTTGTAATATGATTAATTGAACTTAAATTTATCATGAACTTAGTCCCGTAGTATTTTGCAAATTATGTTGTAAGATCAATAGCTTCGTTGTTGCTTTCATATGTTTATTTTGATATGTTCCTAGAGAAAAATGTATTGAAAGATGTTAGTAGCAATGATGGATTGGATCCGTGATCTAAGGTTTATCCTCATTGCTGCACGTAAGAATTATGTCCTTGATGCACCGCTAGGTGACGACCTATTGCAGGAGCGTATGCACGTTATGAACGCTTTAGCTCAATATGATGACTACTTGATAGTTTAAGTGCACCATGCTTAACGGCTTAGAATCGGGACTTCAAAGACGTTTTGAACGCATGGACCATATGAGATGTTCCAGAGTTGAAGTTAATATTTCAAGAAAATACCCGAGTTGAGAGATATGAAGTCTCCAACAAGTTCTATAGCTAAAAGATGGAGGAGAATCGCCAACTAGTGAGCATGTGCTCAGATTGTCCGGGTACAACAATCGCTGAATCAAGTGGAGTTAATCTTCCATAAGATAGTGATTGACGAATTTTCTAGTCACCATCACCGAGTTAGTAGAACTTTGTGATGAACTATAGTATGCAAGGGATGATGAAAATGATTCCCAGTTTTTCATGATGATGAAATCAATGAAGGTAGAAATCAAGAAAGAACATCAAGTGTTGATGGTTAACAAGACCACTAGTTTCAAGAAAAGGGCAAAGGGATAGAAGGAACTTCAAGAAGAACGCAAGCAAGTTGTCGCTCAAGTAAAGAAGCCCAAGTCTGACCTAAACCCGAGACTAAGTGCTTCTACCGCAAAGGGACTGGTTATCGGAAGCGTAACTACCCCAAGTATTTGGCGGATAAGAAGGATGGCAAAGTAAACAAAGGTATATATTATATACATGTTATTTATGTGTACTTTACTAGTGTTTATAGCAACCCCCGGTATTTGGTACTGGTTCGGCTAAAGTAGTAACTCAAACGGAGTTGCGTATCAAATGAAACTAGTTAAGGGTGAAGTGACGATGTGTTGAAAGTAGTTTCAAGATTGATATGATCATCATCGCACACCCCTATACTTTCGGATTAGTGTTGAACCTAAATAAATGTTATTTGGTGTTTGCGTGAGCATAAATATGATTTGATCATGTTTATTGCAATACGGTTATTCATTTAAGTAAGAGAATAAACTGTTGTTCTGCTTACATGAATAAAACCTTATATGGTTACACACCCAATGAAAATGGTTCATTGGATCTCGAGCATAGTGATACAATATTCATAATATTGAAACCAAAAGATGCAAAGTTAATAATGATAGTGCAACTTATTTGTGGCACCGCCGCTTAGGTCATATTAGTAAAGCGATGAAGAAACTCCATGCTAATGGGATTTTGGAATCACTTGATTATGAATCACTTGATGCGTGCAAACCATGCCTCATGGGCAAGATGACTAAGACTGCTTCTCCGAAAAAGGAGCGAGCAACGACTTATTGGAAACAATACATACCGATGTATGCGATCCAATGAGTGTTAAGGTCAAGGGCATCGTTATTTTCCACCTTCACAGATGATTTGAGCAGATATGGGTATATCTACTTGATGAAACATAAGTCTGAAATAGTTGAAAGGTTCAAAGAATTTCAGAGTGAAGTGGAAAACCATCGTGACAAGAAAATAAGGTTTCTACGATCCGATCGCTGAGACAAATATTTGAGTTACGAGTTTGGTCTTCAATTAAAACAATGTGGAATAGTTTCACAAATTCATGCCACCGAACACCATATCATAATGGTGTGTCCGAACGCATAACTGCATTTTATTGGATATAGTACAATCTATGATGTTTCTTACCGATTTACCAATATCGCTTTTGGGATCATGCATTAGAGACACTGCATTCACGCTAAATAGGGCACCATCTAAACCGCTGAGACGACACTATATGAACTGTGGTTTAGCAAGAAACCAAAGTTGTCGCTTTCTAAAGTTTGGGCTGCGATGCTTATGTGAAAAGTTTCATCTTGATAAGCTCAAACCCAAATCGGAGAAGTGCGCCTTCATAGAATACCCAAAGGAAATTGTTGGGTACACCTTCTATCACAGATCCAAGGCAAAACATTCGCTGTTAATAAATGGATCCTTTCTAGAGAAGGAGTTTTCTCAAAGAAGTGAGGGAGGAAAGTAAAACTTGATGAGGTAATTGTACCTTCTCCTTATTGAAAGTAGTTCATCACGTAAATCTGTTCCCGTGACTACTACACCAATTAGTGAGGAAGCTAATGATGATGATCATGTAACTTCAGATCAAGTTACTACCGAATCTCGAGGTAAACCAGAGGAGATCCGCACTGAGTGGTACGGTAATCCTGCTCGAAGTCATGTAACTAGATCATGATGAACCTACGAACTATGAGGAAGCGATGATGAGCCCAGATTCGCGAAATGGCTTGAGGCCATGAAATCTGAGATGAGATCCATGTATGAGAACAAAGTGTGGACTTTGGTGGAGTTGCTCATGATCGGCAAGCCATAGAAAATAAATGGATCTTCAAGAGGAAGACGGACGCTGATAGTAGTGTTACTATCTACAAAGCTAGACTTGTCGAAAAAGGTTTTTGACAAAGTTCAAGATGTTGAATACAATGAGATTTTCTCTCGATCGATGCTTAAAAGTCTGTCCAATCATGTTAGCAATTGCCGCATTTTATGAAATCTGCAAATGGATAAACAAAACTGCATTCCATAATGAAGTTATTAAAGAAGAGTTGTATGTGATGCAACCAAAGGTTTTGTCGATCCTAAAGGTGTTAACAAAATGTGCATCTATGGACTGTGCAAACATCTCGAGTTGGAATATACGCTTTGATAAGTTGATCAAAGCATATAGTTTATACAGACTTGTAGTGAAGCATGTATTTACTAGAAAGTGAGTGGAGCACTACAAGATTTCGATAAGTATATGTGAATGACATATTGTAGATCGAAATAATGTAGAATTATTCTGCAAAGCATAAAGGAGTGTTTGAAAGAAGTTTTTCAAAGAAAGACCTCGGTGAAGCATTTACATATTGAGCATCAAGATCTATAGAGATAGATCAAGATGCTTGATATGTTTTTCAATAAGTACATACCTTGACAAGATTTTGAAGTAGTTCAAAATGGAACAGTCAAAGAAAGAGTTCTTGCCTGTGTTACAAGGTGTGAAATTGAGTAAGACTCAAAACCCGACCACGCAGAAGATAGAAAGAGAATGAAAGTCATTCCCTATGCCTTGGCCATAGGTTCTATAAAGTATGCCATGCTGGTACCAGATCTATTGTATACCCTGCACTCGAGTTTGGCAAGGAGTACAATAGTGATCTAGGAGTAGATCACTAGACAATGGGTCAAAATTATCCTTAGTGGAATAAGGATATGTTTCTGATTATGGAAGTGATAAAAGGTTCGCGTAAAGGGTTACGCCGATGCAAGTTTTGACACCGATCTGAATGACTCTAAGTCTCGATCTAGATACATATTGAAAGTGGAGCAATTAGCTAGAGTAGCTCAGTGCAGCATTGTAGACATAAGAAGATTGCAAAATACATAACGGATCTGAATGTGAAAGACCCGTGACTAAGACTCTCTCACAAGCAAAACATGATCACACCTTAGTACTCTTGGGTGTTAATCACATAGCGATGTGAACTAGATTACTGAATCTAGTAAACCCTTTGGGTGTTGGTCACATGGCGATGTGAACTATGGGTGTTAATCACATGATGATGTGAACTATCGATGTTAATCACATGGTGATGTGATCTAGATTATTGACTCTAGTGCAAGTGGGAGACTGAAGGAAATATGCCCTAGAGGCAATAATAAAGTTATTATTTATTTCCCATATCATGATAAATGTTTATTATTCATGCTAGAATTGTATTAACCGGAAACATAATACATGTGTGAATATATAGACAAACAGAGTGTCACTAGTATGCCTCTATTGACTAGCTTGTTAATCAAAGATGGTTATGTTTCCTAACCATGAACAAGGAGTTGTTATTTGATTAACAAGGTCACATCATTAGTTGAATGATCTGATTGACATGACCCATTCCGTTAGCTTAGCACACGATCGCTTAGTATGTTGCTATTGCTTCCTTCATGACTTATACATGTTCCTATGACTATGAGATTATGCAACTCCTGCTTACGGAGGAACACTTTGTAGCTACCAAACGTTACAACGTAATCGGGTGATCATAAAGGTGCTCTACTGTGTGTCTCCAAAGGTACTTGTTGGGTTGGCGATTTCGAGATTAAGATTTGTCACTCCGAATGCTCTGAGAGGTATCTTTGGCCCTCTCGGTAATGCACATCACTTAAGCCTTGCAAGCATTGTAACTAATGAGTTAGTTGCGAGATGATGTATTACGAACGATAAAGAGATTGCCGTAACGAGATTGAACTAGGTATTGATACCGACGATCAATCTCGGCAAGTAACATACCGATGACAAAGGAACAACGATGTTGTTATGCGGTCGACCGATAAAGATCTTCGAGAATATGTAGGAACCAATATGGGCATCCAGGTCCCGCTATTGTTATTGACCGAGACGTGTCTCGTCATGTCTACATTGTTCTCGAACCGTAGGGTCCGCGACGCTTAAGGTTTCATGATGCTTATATTATGAGTTTATGAGTTTTGATGTACCAAGGAGTTCGGAGTCCCGGATGAGATCGGGACATGACGAGGAGTCTCAAATGGTCGAGACGAAAGATCGATATATTGACGACTATATTCGAGTTCGGAAAGGTTCCGAGTGATTCGGTATTTATCGGAGTACGAGAGAGTTATGGAATTGCCGGGAGAAGTATTGGGCCTTATTGGGCCCTCAAGGGAAAGGGAGAGGGCTGCCTAGGGCAGGCCGCGCGCCCTGCCCTAGTCCGATGCTAGGGAGGCGCACCCTCCTTCCTTCCCTCTCTCTTCCCTTCCTAGTCTCCTACTCCTAATACATGGAAGGATCCCTAGTTGACTAGGAAAGGGGAATCTCATCTCCTGGGAGTAGGACTCCCCTATGGCCGCCTCCTCCTAGGCCGGCCTCCTCCTCCCTCCTCCTTATATACGGGCAGGGGCACCCCATGGACACACAAGTTGATCATTGAGATCGCTCTTAGCCGTGCGTGTCCCCCTCCACGATATTACACTCGGTCATATTGTAGCGGTAGCTTTGGCGAGCCCGCGACAGAGAACATCAAGATCGCACCACGCCGTCAGCCGACGGAACTCCTCCCCGCTCTCGCTGGATCGGAGATCGGGTGCGCCATCGAGCTGTACGTGTGTCAAGAACTCTGGAGGTGCCGAGTAACGTGTCTTGGATCGGTCGGACCGGAGGACGACGACTACTTCCTCTACGTGCGCAACGCTTCGCTTCGGGTCACGAGGGCAGTAGACAACACTCTCCTCTCTCTGCTATGCATCACCATGATCTTGCATGTGCGAGGAAATTTTTGAAATTACTACGCTCCCCAACATCGCAACATTCGATCCGGTGTATCTTGCAAATCTCTATGTCTCCCACTTGGACTTAGTCCCGAATGGAATTAAGCGCCTCTTGATGTGCTTGGTCCTTGTGAAATCTGGATTCCTTTGCCAAGGCAATTGCACCAGTATTGTCACGAAGATCTTCATTGGTCCCGATGCACTAGGTATGACACCTAGATCGGAAATGAACTCCTTCATCCGATTCTTCATTTGCTGCTCGTAAGCAGCTATGTACTCCGCTTCACATGTAGATCCCGCCACGACGCTTTGTTTAGAACTGCACCAACTTACAGCTCCACCGCTTAATAAAAACACGATCCGGTTTGCGATTTAGAATCGTCTCGATCAGTGTCAAAGCTTGCATCGACGTAACCATTTACGACTAGCTCTTTGTCACCTCCATATACGAGAAACATATCCTTAGTCCTTTTCGTATTTCAGATGTTCTTGACCGCGTCCAAAGATCCACTCGATTACTTTGGTACCTTCCTGCTAAGCTTATTGCTAAGCATACGCGGTCTGGTCACAAGCATTGCATACATGATAGAGCCTATGGCTGAAGCATAGGAACATTTTTCATTTTCTCTATCTTCTCTGTGGTCGGGCATTGAGTTCGACTCAACTTCACACCTTGTAGCACGTGCAAGAATCCTTTTTGCCTCGATCCATATTGAACTTTTTCAATATTTTGTCAAGGTATGTGCTTTGTGAAAGTCCTATTAAGCGCCTTGATCTATCTCTATAGATCTTGATGCCTAATATGTAAGAGCTTCACCGAGGTCTTTCATCGAAAAACTTTTATTCAAATATCCCTTTATGCTATCCAGAAATTCTATATCATTTCCAATTAATAATATGTCATCAACATATAAAACTAGAAATGCTACTGAGCTCCCACTCACTTTCTTGTAAATACAAAGCTTCTCCAAAAGTCCAGATAAAACCATATGCTTTGATCACACTTCAAAGCATTTATTCCAACTCCGAGATGCTTGCACCAGTCCATAAATGGAACGTTGGAGCTTGCACACTTTGTCAAGACCTTTTGGATCAACAAAACCTTCAGCTGCATCATATACAACTCTTCTTCTAGAAATCCATTCAAGAATGCAGTCTTGACATCCATTTGCCAAATTTCATAATCATGAAATGCAGCAATAGCCAACATGATTCGACGACTTAAGCCGCCACGGGTGAGAAAGTCTCATCGTAGTCAACCCCTTGAACTTGTCGAAAACCTTTGCAACAAGTCGAGCCTTGTAGACAGAATATTACCATCAGCGCTCTTCTTCTTAAAGATCCATTTATTCTCAATGGCTTGCCGATCATCGGCAAGTCAACCAAAGTCCATACTTTATTTTCATACATGGATCCTATCTCGATTTCATGGCCTCCACCATTTTGGAATCTGGGCTCATCATCGCTTCTCATAGTTCGTAGGTTCATCATGGTCAAGTAACATGACTTCCGTAACAGGATTACCGCATCACTCGTGCGGATCTTACTCGAGACCTACGAGGTTCAGCAGAAACTTGATCTGAAGTTTCATGATCAATATCATTAGCTTCCTCACTAGTTGGTGTAGTTGTCATGGGAACCGGTTCTCGTGATGAACTACCTTCCAACAAGGGAGTAGATACAGTTATCTCATCAAGTTCTACTTTCCTCCCACTCACTTCTTTCGAGAGAAATTCTTTCTCTAGAAAGGATCCATTCTTAGCAACGAATGTTTTGCCTTCGGATCTGTGATAGAAGGTGTACCAACAGCTTCCTTTGGGTATCCTATGAAGACACATTCGATTTGGGTTCGAGCTTATCTGGTTGAAGTTTCTTCACATAAGCATCACAGCCCCAAACTTTAAGAAACGACAACTTTGGTTTCTTGCCAAACCATAGTTCATAAGGTGTCGCTCAACGGATTTTGATGGTGCCCTATTTAACGTGAATGCGGCCGCTCTAAAGCATAACCCCAAAACGATAGCGGTAAATCGGTAAGAGAGATCATAGATCGCACCATATCAAGTAAAGTACGACATTTGACGCTCGACACACCATTTCGCGTGGTGTTCCGTGGCGTGAGTTGCTAAACTATTCCGCTTTGTTTCAAATGTAAACCAAACTCAGAACTCAAATATTCTCCTCCATGATCGATCGAGAAACTTTATTTTCTTGTTACGATGATTTTCTACTTCACTCTGAAATTCTTTGAACTTTTCAAATGTTTCAGACTTGTGCTTCATTAAGTAGATATACCCATATCTGCTCAAATCATCTGTGAAGGTGAGAAAATAACGATATCCGCCACGAGCCTCAACATTCATCGGGCCACATACATCTCAGTATGTATGATTTCCAACAAATTTGTTGCTCTCTCCATAGTACCGAGAACGGCGTTTAGTCATCTTGCCCATGAGGCACGGTTCGAAGTACCAAGTGATTCATAATCAAGTGATTCCGAAGTCCATCAAGATGGAGTTTCTTCATGCGCTTTTACATCGATATGACTTAAACGGCAAGCACAAATAAGTTGCACTATCATTATCAACTCTGAATCTTTTGGCTTCAACATTATGAATATGTGTATCACTACTATCGAGATTCAATAAAATAGACCACTCTTCAAGGGTGCATGACCATAAAAGATATTACTCATATAAATAGAACAACCATTATTCTCTGATTTAAATGAATAACCGCCTCGCATTAAACAAGATCCAGATATAATGTTCATGCTCAACGCAGCACCAAATAACAATTATTTAGGTCTAAAACTAATCCCGATGGTAGATGTAGAGGTAGCGTCGACGGCGATCACATCGACTTTGGAACCGCTTTCCCACGCGATCGTCACCTCGCCCTGGCCGTGCTCGCTTATTCGTAGTCCCCTGCTTCGAGTTGCAAATATTAGCAAGTAACCAAGATCAAATACCCAGTAAGCTACTACGAGCTCTAGTTAGGTACACATCAATAACATGTATATCACATATACCTTTGTTCACTTTGCCATCCTTCTTATCCGCCAAATACTTGGGGCAGTTCCGCTCAAAGGACCAGTCCGCTAGTGAGAAGCACTCGCTCAGGCTTAGGTCCGACTTGGTTTCTTCTCTTGAGCAGCAACTTGCTTGCCGCTCTTTTTGAAGTTCCTCTTCTTTCCTTTGCCCTTTTCTTGAAACTAGTGGTCTTGTTGACCATCAACACTTGATGCTCCTTCTTGATTTCTACCTCCGCGCTTTCAAAGATCGCAAGAGCTCGAATATTCTTGTTCATCCCTTGCATATTATAGTTTATCACAAAGCTGTTGTAGCTTGGTGGCGTGATTGAAGAATACTGTCAATGACACTATCATCGGAAGATTAACTCCCGCTTGAATCAAGTGGTTGTTATACCCGCACATTCTGAGTATATGTTCACCGACGTAACTATTCTCTCCATCTTGCAGCTGTAGAACTTATTGGAGACTTCATATCTCTCAATCCGGCATTTGCTTGAAATATTAACTTCAACTCCTGAACATCTCATATGCTCCATGACGCTCAAAACGTTGTTGAAGACCCGGTTCTAAGCCGTAAAGCATGGCACATCGAACTATAGAGTAGTCATCAGCTTTGCTTCGCCAGACGCTCTTAACGCCGCTGCCAATCAGCAGAGAGTTCGCACCCAAGCGGTGCTTCCAGACGTAACTTCTTCAGGCAGCAATGAGGATAATCTCGTTACGGACCCATCCGTAATTGCTACCATCATCTTTCAACTTTGCCTTCTCAAGGAACGATTAAAATTCAACGAAACAACAAGACGAGCCATCTATCTACAAACAAACATAGATAAGCAAGATACTATCGTACTAAGTTCATGATAAATTTAAGTTCAATTAATCATATTACTTAAGAACTCCCACTTAGACAGACATCTCTAGTCATCTAAGCGATCACGTGATCCAAATCAACTAAACCATAACCGATCATCACGTGAGATGGAGTAGTTTTCAATGGTGAACATCATTATGTTGATCATATCTACTATATGATTCACGCCGACCTTTCGGTCTCCGTGTTCCGAGGCCATATCTGCATATGCTAGGCTCGCAAGTATAACCGAGTATTCTGTGTGCACAACTGGCTTGCACCGCTGTAGATGGACGAGAGCTTATCACACCGATCATCATGTGGTGTCTCGCACGACTAACTTTGGCAACGGTGCATACTCGGGAGAACACTACTTGATAATTTTAGTGAGAGATCATCTTAAAATGCTACCACAATCAAAGCAAGATAAGATGCATAAAGGATAAACATCACATGCAATCAATATAAGTGATATGATATGGCCATCATCATCTTGTGCTTGTGATTCCATCTCAAGCACCGCCGTGATCACCATCGCCACCGCGCGACACCTTGATCTCCATCGTAGCATCGTTGTCGCTTACGCCATCTATTGCTTCTACGACTATCGCTACCGCTTAGTGATAAAGTAAAGCAATTACAGGCGCTTGCATTTCATACAATAAAGCGACAACTATATGGCTCCTCGCCATTGCCGATAACTTCGTTACAAAACATGATCATCTCATACAATAAAATATAGCATCACGCCTTGGCCATATCACATCACAACATGCCCTGCAAAAACAAGTTAGACGCCCTCTACTTTGTTGTTGCAAATTTTACGTGGCTACTACGGGCTTAAGCAAGAACCAATCTCACCTCACGCATCAAAACCACAACGATAGTTTGTCAAGTTGATGCTGTTTTAACGTTCGAAGGACCGGGCGTAGCACACTCGGTTCAACTAAAGTTGGAGAAACCGACACCGCTAGTCACCGTGTGCAAAAGCACGGCAAGAAACCAGTCTCCGTAAGCGCACGATAATGTCGGTCCGGCCGCTTCATCCAACAATACCGCTGAACCAAAGTATGACATGCTGGTAAGCAGATGACTTATATCGCCCACAACTCACTTATGTTCTACTCGTGCAAATAACATCAAACCATAAAACCTAGGCTCGATGCCATCGTGGGGAACGAGTAATTTCAAAAATTTCTACGCACACGCAAGATCATGGTGATGATATAGCAACGAGGGAGAGTGTTGTCTATGTACCCTCGAGACCGAAGCGGAAGCGCTGACGCAACGTAGAGGAAGTAGTCGACGTCCTCCCGGTCCGACCGATCCAAGCACCGCATTCGCACCTCCGAGTTCTTGACACCGACAGCTCAATGACGCACCCTCGATCTCCAATCCAGAGAGGCTCCGAGGAGGAGTTCCACAAGACGACGGGCAGGATGATCTTGATGTTCTCTGCGCAGGCTTCGCCTAAGCACCACTACAATATGATCGAGGTGTAATATCGTGGAGGGGCACCGCACACGGCTAAGGAACGATCAATGATCAAGTTGTGTGTTCTAGGGTGCCCCTACCCTCGATATAAAGGAGGGAGGAGGAGGTGGCGCCCAAGGGGGCGCGCATAGGAGGGGAAACCTACTCCAAGTAGGTTTCCTCTCTTTCCTTATCTTATTTGGAGGGGAAGGAAGGAGTACTAGTATTAGGAAGTAGTACTAGTTGTAGGAAAGGAAGAGGGGAAGGAGAGGAAAGGGGGCCGCCCCTCCCCATCGGATTGGGCTTGGGCGCGCCTCCCTTGCTCCTTCTTCCTTCTCCTACATGGGCCCAATAAGGCCCATATACTTCCCGGGGTTCCGTAACCTCCCGAGCTCCTGATATTCCCAAACTCTTCGAACCTTTCCGTGTCCAAATATATCCGTTCAATATATCAATCTTTATGTCTCACCATTTCGAGACTCCTCATCATGTCCGTGATCATATCCGGACTCAACAAACTTCGTACATCAAAATACATAAACTCATAATATAACTCATCGAAACCTTAAGCTGCAGGACTCTACTGGTTCGAGAACAATGCGACATGACCGAGACACGCCTTCGTCAATAACCAATAGCGGGACCTAGATGCCCATATTGGTTCCTACATATTCTACGAAGATCTTTATCGGTCAAACCGATAACAAC
>JAHHZJ010005219.1:0-14504 GCA_021437245.1 Aegilops speltoides | reverse complement strand
ATGATCACCCCGGGGCGTTGTGGGGTGGGCGCGGTGATGTGGGGAGGTGTGGGTGAACCGCCACCACCACCACCACCACCACCCGCCACCGCCACCACCACCACCGTGGGGGTGGACTTTTGTCCTGGCGCCTGGAAACGATAAACTTCTTTTGCCATAGAATGTAATGGCGCTTGACATCTTCAAGTCTTTTCTCCCCTTGGGTGAATTTCAATCTCGGTCCTCAAACCCTTGGACTATGTCCTCCCCGTGACAGAGCATAGCCATCTTTAATGGGGTTGTTGTGGTGGAGTGCTCGAATAAACATGGTAAAACTGCCGATGGCTACCTTCATGGACATGTTCGATAGGATAATTAGATGACATTCTTTCATCTCCTTTATATAAATCCCGGGGTAGCGAGGAGGCTCGGTGCGTAATTTCGACCACCGGAGGCTGGCGTAATTTGTCGTCGGTGCATCTGCACCCCGGGGGCCTCCGTGGAACCCTGCTTCTCCTGCTTCGAGATCCTGGATGATCTTCATCTTTTGAATCTCTTTTACTAGTACACTCATGGTTTTCTTCATCACTTCCATTTCCGATGCCAACGGCAACCATCGCTTCGATCCATCTTTCTCTTCCGGCCACATGAATCGGGTCATCGTTCAGGGAACCCTATTTTCCACGGAATGTGCCCCATCCTTACGTCCTCCGTGTTCGGTTCGAGGGCTTTTTGGTAGCGTCGTTCTCTTTTGAACTTGATCTTCCCTCTTGAGCATCCTTCATTGCGTCAATAAGGGTTTGGGTGGGTTTAATTAATTTGCGTAAACACACTCCCCTGTCTCGGGTTGACGTTCCCCATGCGTACCACCAGCTTTTGGCCCTTGGGTCCCATCCCTCCGTGCCGGCCATTCCTCGCCCTCGGCTCGTTCTCCATCTTCTCGAACCTAGGCACCCAAATCGATACCCTCCCCCATAACATGATTGTACTCCTTCTTAGGCATTTTCCTTATTTTGTTTGATATTTGAAGGCGCTCCGATTTCTTTTGCTTCCAAAATTCGGCCAATCATCTTTGTTTCTCATATTGTCCCAAAATCCAGTCTTGACCTTGACAAAGTCAGGGCTGATTTTGCTTGAATTTCGGAATTCGGCCATCTTATGAAAAGGCGAAGTGTTTGACTAGCCTCCTCCCTCCTTGTTTTCCTCAATCTTGTTACCCTCCTCGAATTTGTTGTATTGGAGGTAGAGGAAATGTTCCATAAGCTTCTTGAAGCAATCTTTTTTGTTCTCTTATCGACAAAAGTGAAACCATCAATTCGTGCCTTCTTTGGCTCATTCCACTCGGGCGGTGATCGAGGCGTTGTCTCTAACAATGGCTCGCATTGGTGACAAACTTGGTGGCGTTCTTGCGGGGCTCGGGCCGCGGTTACGTCGACAACTTTGGATGGTGCATGTTTCTTGGTTTCATCTTTTGCCGCTTTGGGCGTACTCGATTGTTTACGATCGGCCGAGGCTAAAATAAGAAAGAAGTCGGCGTTAGTACACATATTTATTCAAATCGTTAGTTTGTATCACGAGGCTCAATGTATATATAACCTCGGCGGGGGGTTGCTACTTCCATTTGAAGATTCGTTTATCGGCGTTTCTTGACATCATCTTCTTTGGCGCCCTTCATCTTCACCGTCAAGGTTAGATAAGAAGAATATCATCTTCTTCTTCTCCGGTGGCTTTGAATATCGCCGTTTATGATGGAACATATGTGCTTCACCGTCCGGATCATAGTTGTCCATAATGGGACTCTATTCCCATTATGTATCCAAAACATGTAGTAAAACAAATTAATTAAGTGAAGAAGGGCGGTGGCGGTGGCGGTGGGGCCGGTGGCAAGGAGGCGAGAAGGGTGGGAGAGGTGTCAGTGGCCTTGAGGCAGGCGAGCGATGGCGTCCGGAGAGGGGCGAGGCAAACACATGTATAACCCTCGCCCCTCTCGATCCCAAAAAAAACACCGCGCCCGCCCCCTCGCCGCCCCCCCCGCCCCTCGCGCCCCTCCATTCCTTTTCCTTTTCCTTTTCTTCTTCTTCCTTTTTCCTTTTCTTTTCTTTTTCTTCTTCCTTTTTTCCTTTTTCTTCTTTTTCTTCTTTTCCTTTTGTTTTCTTTGGCGGTTTCTTTGTTTTTTGTTTTTTGGGGTTTAGGGTTTAAGTTAATTTTTACGTTTTGTTAAACTAATTAACTAGTTAAAATTAAAAGAAAAAAAAAAAAAAAAAAAAAATTCCTTTTTCCTTTTCCTTTTGTTCTTTTTTCCTTTTCTTTTCTTTCTTCTTCTTCCTTTTTCCTTTCTTCCTTTCTTCTTCTTTCTTCTTCTTCATTTTTCCTTTTTGTTTTTCTTTGGCGGTTTTACATTTGTTTTTTTTTTTGGGGTTTAGGGTTTTAAGTTAATTATTTACGTTTTTGTTAAACTAATTAACTAGTTAAAATTAAAAGAACAAAAAAAAAAAATTCCTTTTCCTTTTTCCTTTTCTTCTTCTTCCTTTTCCTTTTCTTTTCTTTCTTCTTCTTCCTTTTCCTTTCTTCTTCTTTCTTCTTCTTTCTTCTTCTTCCTTTTCCTTTTCTTTCTTCTTCTTCTTCCTTTTCTTCTTCTTTCTTTCTTCTGTTGAGGGAGGCTGCCGTGACGGGGGCCGGCGTGAGGCGGCGGGCAGGCGCAGGCCGGCGGAGCAGCGGGGGCACCATGGAGGCGCCGCTCAGGGAGGAGGCCGTCGATCGGCGTCGGCGGCGTCGGCGTCGGTGTCGGCGTCAGGCGTCGGGGAGAAAGCGAATGGGAACAAACTAAGTGAGTTTATAAGCGAACCTTTATCGCGGGGGGCGGACCCGCGACTAAAGGGTATCTTTAATCGATCCCTCCCGGCCGCTAAAATTTACCCGCTTCGTTCCCTTGAAAAGACCCTTTAGTCGCGGTTGGGAAACAACCGCGACTAAAAGTGCCAATCATGATCCGCCTCCCCGACTAAAGGTCCGTCTTGGAGCGGCGTGCGGTGGGATGTTTAGTCCCACCTCGCTAGCCAAAGCGCGAGTGGTTTATAAGCGGCTCGCTCACCGAGCTCCTCTCAAATCGAAGCTTCGGGCCTATTCATTACTATCGACTGTGGGCCTATTGGGCCTTCTGGCACGAATCACAGCCATTAATGGGTTTATAGTCGTATTGGGTGGTGGCCCAATAGGTTTATTTTTTATTTTGCTGTTTTTTGTTTTATTTTTGCTTTATTTATTTTGTTTGTTTCTACTTACAACAAAAACTTATTTATTTTATTTTATTTTGTTTCTAATTACTTATTTATTTTACTTTATGATAATTATTTTTGCTATTAAAGTTTCTAATTACTTATTTATTTATGTTATTAAAATCTTAAAAATACAATTATATATCAAAAAATCAGAAAATAAAACTAATTCATTTTAAATTCTTGTTTTTCTTCTTTTTTTTCTTCCTTTTTCTTCTTTTTTTCTTCTTTTGTTTCTTCCTTTTTCTTGTTTTTCTTCTTTTTTTCTTCCTTTCTTCCTTTTTCCTTTTTTCTTCGTTTTTCTTCTTTGTTTTTCTTATGTTTTTCTTACATTTTGTTTTTCTTCTGTTTTTCCTTTTTCTTCTTTTGTTTTTTCTTCTTTTTCCTTTTTCTTTTTTTCTTCTTTTTTCCTTTTCCTTCTTTCTTCTTCTTCCTTTTCCTTTTAAAATCGAAAAAATAAAACTAATTCATTTAAAATCTTAAAAATACAATTATATATCAAAAAATCAGGAAAATAAAACTAATCCCTTGAAGGTTTGACAAAAGGTTTGATACATCATTCAGTTCATCGACCAAATACAAAGTTTGGTACAATAAATTATTACACATCAATTCTTCCCTTGTGTCACACGCTTACGATTGTGCGTATCCATGGAGCATCCTCATCATTTAACTTAATGCTTGGGTCGGTGTTCACTTTGAAGGCGGAATTTCACAAACATATTATAATCTTGACATTCATCTTGTCCTCCACTCCACGATGTTTCTTTTCCTGAAAAGAACAATGTGGCGCTTTGAATCATCGCATGATGTCTTGATCGTTTTCTTATCTTTCCGTTTCCTCGGTTTGCTACTCATGTCCTTCACATAGAAAACTGGCGACATCTTTCGCTAGGGCGAATGGTTTCAAGGTAACCAAGATTGTTGAAATCCACCATTGTCATTCCGTATTCTGGTCACCTTACCCCACCTCCTGTAGCTTGAACCATTTGCCGGAACAAAGGGACCTTAAAGGAGGTCCATAGTCAAGTTCCCATATCTCCTCTATGTAACCATAATATGTGACCTTTTGCCCATTCTGGTTCTGCATCAAGCGGACACCCTTGTTTTGGTTGGTGCTCTTTTTATCTTAGGCGATCGTGTAAAATGTATTCCCATTTATCTCGTACCCTTGGAAAGTCGTTATAGTCGAAGATGGTGTCTTGGCCAACATGACTTGATCTACAACATCATTGTCATTCATTAAATGTTTTCTCAACCAAGCTGCGAAAGTCTCCATGTGGGCCTTCCTAATCCGAGGATTCGGGCTTCCCGGGTTGTCCGGCGTAAAATATTCTTGTGTTTCTCAAAATGCGGAGCCACCAAGCTGGAATTGGTCGACCGAGTGTGGTGTGCTTGTCGGAGAATGGCCGTCCATACATATCGTTGATTTCCTTCCGATCGTGCCTTTTCCATTAGTCTCCCCTCGTGCGCGATCGAGGAAGACCAATCGGCTTAAGGTCAGAACAAAGTCACACAAAACTCAATTACCTCCTCATTTCCATAGCCCTTGGCGATGCTTCCTTCAGCCCTATGCGATTCTGAACATATTTCTTTAATACTCCATGAACCTCTCGAAGGAACATATTGTGTGAAATCTGGAGGACGAGCGGAAATCTCTTGACTAGGTGAACCGGAGTGCGTCATAATATTGAAGAAGGATGGCGGGAACACCAACTCGGCTGACAAGACATTGGATCACATCGTTACGTAAGTGGTAGAACTTGGATTGATTACCTTACGAGAGATTGCATTGAGGAATGCAAGCTTCACAATGGCTAATCGAACATTTTCGGCGAGCCCCTCAAAGCAATCGGAAGCAATTGCGTCATAATCACGTGGCGGTCGTGAGACTTGGTTTTGGAACTTTTCTCCGCCATGTTTATTATTCCCTTTATATTGGGCGAGAATCGGCGGGACCTTCATCTGCTCGGGCATTCAAAAAGATGACCTTCTCTTCTTTGGTGGGCGTAGGGCACGACCTTGAAACCATTCGGATGCGGTCGTGAGGTCTTTCAAGCGTTCTTTGGTCTGCCGTGCTTCCTTTGTATCATTTGTCTTCCCTTACGCCCAAGAAGCTTAGGAGGTTCCGCAAATATTCTTTAGCGTGCATCACGTCGATTGCGAGGCGGACTTCTAGGATTTTCCAATATTCTAGCTCCGAATATAGATTTCTTCTTCCACATGGCTGCGTGCCCGTCGGCTCCCTGAACGATTGTCGCGGGACCCTTTCCAAAGATGACTTTCAAATCCTTGACCATATCAAATACCTCGGCACCGGTCGTTCCGAGCCGGCGGTGATCGCCTTGCCGTTGTAATGCTTGCCTTTCTTTCTTCTTGGATGAATTTTGGAAGAAATCGGCGATGCCCAAGGTACCGTTCTTTTTACAATTTGGCAAATGTACACTTTCGGTCTCATATGGCGTGCGTGCATGCATTGTATCCCTTATTTGTGATCCGAAAGGTTACTAAAGCGGCCAATCGTTGATGGTTCTGGCAAGCTCGTGGGTCAAATTCCTCTTGTTTGTGCTCATCCCACACGGACACCACCCCTGTAAAGTTCATCAACTAATGGCCTTAGGTACACATCGATGTCGTTGCGGGTTGCGGACCTTGGATGAGCGCATCATAATGAACTTCCGCTTCATGCACAACCAAGGAGGAAGGTTGTAGATGCATAGAGTCACGGGCAGGTGCTATGGCTGGAGCTCGCTCCCAAAAGGTTCATGCCATCCGTGCAGAGCAAATCTTATGTTCCTTCGTCGGTGCAAAATCTTTGAACCATCTCGATCTTTCTCCATTGCGTTCCATCTGCGGTGTGTCTCAACTCCCGTCCGACTTCGTTTCTCTTTGTGCCATCGCAACAACTTGGCATGCTTTTTGTTCATGAGCAGGCGTTTCAACGTGGTATTATAGGAGCATACCACATCACCTTGGCGGGAACCCTCTTCACGGGTTTCGGCCCTCAACATCGTCACCGGGGTCATCGACTCGATCTTATAACAATCCGGTGCATACGGGCATTCATTCAAATTCTCGTATTCACGCGGTAGAGGATCGATCGTTGATGCATGCATGTATCTTGAACCTCTAAACCTAGAGGCGGACAACCTTCTTTGCCGTGCGTCTTGGCGGGCACTCGTTATCCTTTGAAACATATTCTTCAACATTTTGCAAGTTTTCAAATGCGAGTCATACACCTGCCGCCTTCCATTTCACAAATCCGATCAATTTACCCATCTCCTTTCGGTTTAAGCGATCCAATTTTCGTTGCATCGGCAATGGTCCGACCAAGATCATCAGGGGATCATCCGTGCCTCTTCTTCACCTTCCCTTCACCGCATCCTCCATGAAAGTATCACGAAATGAGCAAGATAGCTTTCATCGATGAAATCATCCTTCTTCATCTTCTTCCATTATAACCCTCTTTCTCCATGCTTGGTCCAACAATTATAGCTTGGCATGAAACCCTTGAAGGATGCATGTGAAAATCTTGAGGAAAGTAACCCTTCTCATTCTTGATAACACATGAAGAGATAACAAAACCCCCGGCATTAGCCACTAGAAATCTTTCAAACCCGTTGAACTTCGGGAGAGTCGGTTCCTACATCCATTGCCGATTCATCCATTATTATAATATAAAATATATAATTAACCATCATGCATTTGTTATAACTAACACATGCATATTGAACATCAAAGGTTCATCAAGTTGCTAACTGATCGAAAGTGTGGCTCCAACACTTCATGTCATGTTTGTTTCATTTTGGGGCTTTATCAAACACCTTATGTATAAGAGGAACCAAAAAAACCTACACCCACTTGGAGAATGGCTCCAAATGGCTAAGTGTTGGGCTGGATGGGTTATAGGGGGGGCTTTAGTCGGTTGGCACCGCAAAAATTGGAAACCTTTAATCGGTTGGCCGGCAGCCATCCCCTACCACGGGCGCGGCCGTGCCCGACCTTTGGTGCGGTTCACCTCGAACCGCGACTAAAGTCCCATTCAGTTCCTAAACCCGCGACTTATGGGCTGCGAGCTTTGTTTTTCCACTAGTGACAATTCCCAAAGTCATGAGCATCCCGAACAATAGAAAAGCGCGATACCCCGACTCATTTAATTGATATAATTAAATTATCAATAAATTAGTCCCCAAACTGTGGATGAACGGGCAGGCAACATATATCATCCTGACAAGCATACATCAACCATTTACCTTGGTCTTTGAAGGAAATATGCCCTAGAGGCAATAATAAAGTTATTATTTATTTCCTTATATCATGATAAATGTTTATTATTCATGCTAAATTGTATTCGAAACATAATACATGGGAATATATAGACAAGCAGTGTCACTAGTATGCCTCTACTTGACTAGCTTGTTAATCAAAGATGGTTATGTTTCAACCATGGACAAAGAGTTGTTATTTGATTAACAAGGTCAATCATTAGTTGAATGATCGATTGACATGACCCATTACACCAGATCATTTAGTATGTTGCTATTGCTTCCCATGCATACATGTTCCTATGACTATGAGTTATGCAACTCCGTTTGGAGGAACACTTTTGTGTACCAAATCTGGCATGGGGGTGATTATAAAGGTGCTCTCTGGTGTCTCCAAAGGTACTTGTTGAGTTGGCGTATTGAGATTAGGATTGGTCACTCCGAATGTGGAGAGGTATCTGGGCCCTCTCGGTAATGCACATCACTTAAGCCTTGCAACATTGCAACTAATGAGTTAGTTCGAGATGATGTATTCGGAGCAGTAAAGAGACTTGCGGTGCAGATTGAACTAGGTATTGGATACACGATCGAATCTCGGGCAATAACATCCGATGACAAAGGGAACAACGTATGTTGTTCTGATCGACGATAAAGATCTTGTAGAATATGTAAGAACCAATATGGGCATCCAGGTCCGCTATTGGTTATTGACGGAGATGTGTCTTGGTCATGCCTACATGTTCTCGAACGTAAGTCCGCCAGGTTTGATAGCGGTTATATTATGAGTTTATGAGTTTTGATGTACGGTTGTTGAGTCCGGATATGATCACGGACATGACCGGAGTCTCGAAATGATCGAGACATAAAGATTGATATATTGGCCGGATATATTTGGACCGGAAAGGTTCGGAAAGTTTGGAGCTCCGGAGTTCGGAACCCCGGGAGGTATATGGGCCTTATTGGGCCCATGTAGGAGAAAGGAGAAGGGCGGGAGGGCGCCCCAAGTAATCCGAATTGGGGGAGGGCGGCCCCCTTTCCTTCTCCTTCCCCTCTTCCTATTCTACTACTAGTACTACTTCCTAATACTAGTACTCTTTCCTTCCCCTCCAAATAAGATATGGAAAAGGAAACCTACTTGGAGTAGGTTTCCCCCTCCTCATGGGCGCCCCAGGGCCGGCCACCTCCTCCCTCCCTCCTTTATCTCGAGGTAGGGGCACCCTAAACACAAGTTGATCATTGAGATCGTTCCTTGCGTGTCGGTGCCCCTTCCCGATATTACACCTCGATCATATTGTAGCGGTGCTTAGGAAGCCCCTGCGAGAGAACATCAAGATCGTCCTGCCGTCGTCTTGTGGAACTCCTCTCGCGCCTCTGCTGGATCGGAGATCGAGTGCGTCATCGAGCTATGCGTGTGTCAAGAACTTCAGGTGCGGAGTAGCGGTGCGTGGATCGGTTGGACCGGGAGGGCGTCGACTACTTCCTCTCGTTGCGTCAGCGCTTCCGCTTGGTCTCAGTGCGTGAAACACCTCGTTGCTATGCATCACCATGATCTTGCGTGTGCGTAGGAAAATTTTGAAATTACTCGTTCCCCAGCGGTGGCATCGAGCCTAGGTTTTATGGTTTGATGTTATATGCGAGTAGAACACAAGTGAGTTGTGGGCGATATAAGTCATCTTGCTTACCGACATGTCATACTTTGGTTGGCGGTATTGTTGGATGGCGGCCGGACCGACATTACGCGTCGCTTACTGCGAGACTAGTTTACCGCCGTGCTTTGCACCACGGTGACTAGCGGTGTCGATTTCTCAACTTTAGTTGAACCGAGTGTGCTCGCCGGTCCTTGCGAAGGTTAAAACATCACCAACTTGACAAACTATCGTTGTGGTTTTGATGCGTAGGTGAGATTGGTTCTTGCTTAAAGCCCGTAGCACCGTAAAATTTGCAACAACAAAGTAGAGGGCGTCTAACTTGTTTTTGCGAGGCTGTTGTGATGTGATATGGTCAAGGCGTGATAAGATATAAGTTGTTGTATGAGATGATCATGTTTTGTTGAAGTTATCGACAAGCTGGCGAAGCCCTATGGATGTCTCTTTGTTGCATAAGATGCAAGTGCCAAATAATTGCTTTACTTTATCGCTATCGATAGCAATAGTTGTAAGAGCAATAGTTGGTGAAACAACCATGTGATGACACGTTGATATAGATCAAGATGATGAAGATCATGGTGTCGTGCGGTGATGATAGAGATCATGGCGATTACTTTGGAGATGGAGATCAAAGGCGCAAGATGATCATGGCCATATCATGTCACATATTTTGATTGCATATTATGTTTATCTATTATACATCTTATTCTTGCTTTGATTGTGGTAGCATTTTAAGATGATCTCTCACTAATTATCAAGAAGTGTTCTCCATCAGTATGCACCGTTGCCAAAGTTAAATCGTGCCCGGACACCACGTGATGATCGGTGTGATAAGCTCAACGTCCATCTACAGGGTGCAAGCCAGTTTGCACATCCGGAATACTCGGGTTAAACTTGCGAGCTTAGCATATGCGGATATGGCCTCGGAACACGGAGACCGAAAGGTCGGCGTGAATCATATATGAACATGATCAACATAGTGATGTTCATCATTGAAAACTCTCCATCTCACGTGATGATCGGTTATGGTTTAGTTGATTTGGATCACGTGATCTCTTAGATGACTAGAGATGTACATCTAAGTGGGAGTTCTTAAGTAATATGATTAATTGAACTTAAATTTATCATGAACTTAGTCACTGGTAGTATTTTGCAAATTATGTTGTAAGATCAATAGCTTGCGTTGTTGCTTTCATATGTTTATTTTGATATGTTCCTAGAAAAGCTGTGTTGAAAAATGTTAGTAGCAATGATCGGATTGGATCCGTGATCGAGGTTTATCCTCATTCTGCTGTGAAGAATTATGTCCTTGATGCACGCTAGGTGAAACCTATTGCGGAGGCGGTCTGAGACCTTATGAGCGTTTGGCTAGCTCAATATGATGACTACTTGATAGTTTTGTGCACCATGCTTTATGGCTTAGAATCGGGACTTCAAAGATGTTTTGAACATCATGGACCATATGAGATGTTCGAGGAATTGAAGTTAATATTTCAAGCAAATACCGGTTGAGAGATATGAAGTCTCCAACAAGTTCTATAGCTAAAAGATGGAGAGAATCACTCAAGCTGTTGAGCATGTGCTCAGATTATGCAGGTACTACAATCGCTTGAATCAAGTAGGAGTTAATCTTCTAGATAAGATAGTGATTGGAAATTCTCTAGTCACCATCACCAAGTTAGTAGAACCGTGATGAACTATAATGCAAAGGGATGACAAAAATGATTCCCGGCTCTTACTGATGTTGAAATCGTGAAGGTAGAAATCAAGAAAAAGCATCAAGTGTTGATGGTTGACAAGACCACTAGTTTCAAGAAAGGGCAAAGGGAAAAGGGAACTTCAAGTAGATTGACAAGCAAGTTGTCACTCCACGAAGAAAAAGCTGAACCAAAAACCAGGCGAGTGCTCCGCTTTGCAAAGGAAATAGTCCTTTGGGCGGAAATGCCCTAAATATTTGGTGGATAAGAAGGATGGCAAAGTGAACAAAGGTATATTTGATATACATGTTATTGATGTGTACTTTACTAGTGTTTAAGCAACCCCTCGGTTATTTGGTCTGGTTAGGTTGCTAAAGTAGTAACTTCAAGCAGGGTTCAGAATAAGGAAACTAGTTAAGGGTGAAGTGGGATGTGTGTTGAAAGTAGTTTCAAGATTGATATGATCATCCTTTACCTCCTATACTTTGGGTTAGTGTTGAACCTAAATAAATGTTATTTGGTGTTTCGTTGAGCATGAATATGATTTGATTGTGTTTATTGCAATCGGTTATTCATTTAAGTAAGAAAATAAACTGTTTTCATTTTACATGAATAAAACCTTATATGGTTACACCCCAATGAAAATGATTCATTGGATCTCGATAAATAATGATACACATATTCATAATATTGAAACCAAAAGATGCAAAGTTAATAATGATAGTGCAACTTATTTGTCCTTGCCGTTTGGAATCATATCGGTGTAAAGCGCATGAAGAAACTCCATCTTGATGGGATTTTGGAATCACTTGATTATGAATCACTTGATGCTTGCGAACCATGCCTCGGGCAAGATGACTAAGACTCCGTTCTCCGGAACAATGGAACAAAAAACTTATTGGAAATAATACATACCGATGTATGCGATCCAATGAGTGTTGATGCTGTGGCAAATATCGTTATTTTCGACCTTCACAAGATGATTTGAGCAGATATGGGTATATCTACTTGATGAAACATAAGTCTGAAATAGTTGAAAGGTTCAAAAGAATTTGAGTGAAGTGGAAAAATCATCGTAACAAGAAAAAAAGTTTCTCCGATCGTCAGGAGAAAATATTTGATTCTGAGGTTTGGTCTTCAATTAAACAATGTGGAATAGTTTCACAAATTCATGCCAAGGAACACCCACATCATAATGGTGTGTCGAATATCATAAGCTCTTTATTGGATATAGTACAATCTATGATGTTTCTTACCGACTTACCAATATCGTTTTGGGATCATGCATTAGAACATTGCATTCACGTTAAATAGGGCACCATCTAAATCCGTTGAGGCGACACTATATGAACTGTGGTTTAGCAAGAAACCAAAGTTTGGTTTCTTAATGTTTGGGGCTGCGATGCTTATGTGAAAAAGTTTCATCTGATAAGCTCAAACCCTCGGGTGCGTCTTCATAGAATACCCAAAGGAAATTGTTGGGTACACCTTCTATCCAGATCCGAAGGCAAAACATTCGTTGCTAATAAATGGATCCTTTCTAGAAAGGAAGTTTCTCTCGAAAGAAGTGAGTGGGAGGAAGGAGAACTTGATGGTAATTGTACCTTCTCCCTTATTGGAAAGTAGTTCATCACGAAATCTGTTCTGTGAACTACACCAATTAGTGAGGAAGCTAATGATGATGATCATGTAACTTGGATCAAGTTACTACCGAATCTAATGGTAAACAGTGAGATCCCGGAGTGATCGGTAATCCTTTACGGAAGTCATGTAACTAGACCATGATGAACCTACAAACTATGAGAAGCGATGATGAGCCCGATTCATGGAAATGGCTTGAGGCCATGAAATGCAGATGAGATCCATGTATGAGAAGAAAGTGTGGACTTTGGTGGAGTTGCCCGATGATCGGCAAGCCATATTGTATAAATGGATCTTCAAGAGGAAGGCGGACGTTGATAGTAGTGTTACTATCTACAAAGCTGGAATTATGCATAAAGGTTTTGACAAGTTCAAGGTGTTGACTCGATGAAATTCTCTCACTTTTAGCGATGCTTAAATCTATCAAATCATTTGAATTGCGCATTTTTATGAAATCGGCAAATGGATAAACAAAACTACATTCCTTAATGGATTTAAAGAAAAGTTGTATATGATGCAACGGAAGGTTTTGTCAATTCTAAAGGTCTTTACAAAATCATAACTCCGGGATCCATCTATGGTGGTGCAAGCATCTGGAGTTGGAATATCGCTTTGATAAGTTGATCAAAGCATATAGTTTTATCTGAGACTTGCGGTGAAACTGTATTTACTAGAAAGTGAGTGGGAGCACTACAACATTTGATAAGTATATGTGAATGACATATTGTAGATGGGAAATAATGTAGAAATTCTACAAAGCATAAAGGAGTGTTTGAAAGGAGTTTTTGAGGGAAAGACCTCGGTGAAGCTACTTACATATTGAGCATCAAAATCTATTGAGATAGATCAAAGGCCGGGATAAGATTTTCAATGAGTACATACCTTGGCAAGATTTTGAAATAGTTCAAAATGGAGCAGTCGAAAGAGTTCTTGCACGTGTTGCAAAGATATGAAATTGAGTAAACTCAAATCCCGACCCAACGGAAAATAGAAAAGAAAATGAAAAGTCATTCCCTATGCCCATCATAGGTTCTATAAAGTATGCTATGCTATGAGGACCTATTGTATACCTTGCTCTGAATTTGGAGGGTACAATAGTGATCTAGGAGTAGATCCTTTGGACATTGGTCGAATATCCTTAGTAAGGACTAAGGAGATGTTTCCCGATTATGGAGGTGATAAAAGAGTTTGTTGAAAAAGTTACATCCGGTTGCAAACTTTTACCTTGATCGAGATGACTCTAAGTCTCAACCTGGATACATATTGAAAGTGGGAGCAATTAGCTAAGTAGCTCCGTCGAGCATTGTAACATAAAAACCAAAATACATACGGATCGAATGTGAAAGACCCGTTGACTAAGATTCTCTCACAAGCAAAACATGATCACACCTAAGTACTCTTTGGGTGTTAATCACATAGCGATGTGAACTAGATTCTGAATCTAGTAAACCCTTTGAATGTTGGTCACATGGCGATGTGAACTATGGGTGTTAATCACATGATGATGTGAACTATCGATGTGAATCACATGGTGATGTGATCTAGATTATTGACTCTAGTGCAAGTGGGAGGCTGAAGGAAATATGCCTAGAGGCAATAATAAAGTTATTATTTATTTCCTTATATCATGATAAATGTTTATTATTCTTGCTAGAATTGTATTAACGGAAACATAATACATGTGTGAATACATAGACAAGCAGTGTCACTAGTATGCCTCTACTTGACTTTGTTAATCAAAGATGGTTATGTTTCCTAACCATGGACAAAAGTTGTTATTTGATTAAAGGGATCACATCATTAGTTGAATGATCGATTGACATGACCCATTCATTAGCTTAGCCGATCGTTTAGTATGTTGCTATTGCTTCCTTCATGACTTATACATGTTCCTATGACTATGAGATTATGCAACTCCGTTTACGGGAGGAACACTTTGTTCAACCAAAGCGTCCTAGCTGTGGGTGATTATAAAGGTGCTCTGGTGTCTCCAAAAGGTAC
>JAHHZJ010005218.1:0-11062 GCA_021437245.1 Aegilops speltoides | reverse complement strand
GACAGGCATGTACAAAAAGCCTCAAAGGGCATTAGACACTTTGTGATGATGCTTAAAAGCAGATCCTCAACAAACCCTAGGAAAGAGGGTATTGCCTTTGAGAGGAAACTCAATGCCGATGGAACATATTGAAGCCCGAAAAGCATTCTCAAAACCTCATGGGTTGCTGCAAAGGGACCTCTAGTTGATCCATCTAACTTATCTGCTTTACATGTGAATCTCCTCATTCTTCCGATGAGTCATTTGACTCAACTATAAACTGCTCAAAAAATCGAATGGTGAAGTATTTGCTAGATATGTTGGCACTAATCGCAGAACGGTTCCCCATGAAGAAAATCTGGGTTCCAAAAGTTATGTTGAAAGTCTTCGTGTGAATGTCCTCATGACACCACCGTGAAGAACAGAACCCTAGATCAAATTCTTCATATGGACCAAACTCTTCATATGGATCCAAGTCTCATACGCACCAAATTCTCACATGGATCAAATTCTCAAAAGGGTCAAAGTCCTCATATGATTATCATCGTGCTAATAACTCTGCTCTCGCAGGTAGAGCTAAGGGCTATGAATATGTGCATTATTCTTCAAACCATTATGTTCATAAGTCCTCAAGAATTCTCTGCTTATTCATATGCTTACCCTAACCCTCTTATGTGAAACGAAATGGTTTGGCATCTTTGCCACCTTTCTCACATGGTGCTCGCAGGATGATGAACTTTTGCCACCTCCGTATGTGGGTGGTGAAGAAAAGAACTAATCTCTTCGCAGGTCAGTCTCCACGTGCGCGAACGTCTCAAGAATTTGGCCGGGGCACGACAAAATGCTCGAAGGACGCAGCGAATCATGATGAAATGAACTTTCATTTCACACGCCCTCATATCGCTATATCTGCTTATCGCTTGATGAAATTATCCGATGAACTTGATATCATATTCTTCACTCGATGAAGCATATGAGATTGTAAGTTACACTAATTCATCTGCAGGATGATCAACCCAAACCAACGAATGGGTCCTCGATAGTGGGTGTACAAATCACATGATCGTGACAAGAATCTATTGATGGATGCTCCTTTATCACCGCCACCTCAAGCATATCATATTTGCCGACAAAGGCAAAAGTCGTATTGGGTCTTGGTAAGGTTGTTATCTCTATGGATAAGCACATGGACAAAGTCATGCTTGTTGAATCCTTAGGATACAATCTCATGTCACCCCAATGCTTTGTGATCTTGATATGGTTGTTGTCTTTGGCAAATATCACCGTGTTGTGATTATGAAGTCGACAATTCCAAAGTCTTCAAGGCTTTAGGAGAGGAGATCTGATATTGTCGACTTCTCTACAGACCACAACCAGCCATGTGTCTACTTGCAAAGGCCTTAAGTATGGCTATGGCATCGACGACTTGGTCATGCAGCATGAGGAATTTGAACACACTTGCAAAGAAGAAGCATGTCATTGGCATTGAGAATGTCAAATTCTCAAGGATCACTTATGCGAGCATGTGAAGCCGAAAATGACCAAGGCCAAGCATCCAGCGAAGACTATCATGACCACTACTGGCCCATTCAATTGCTTCACATGGACCTCTTCGACCTAATCATTATTCAGCAAATACTAATGATGCATCTCTATATGGTTTTGTCATTGTTGATGATTATTCTTGATATACATGGGTACACATTGTTACTTACAAACATGAAGTGCAGAAGTCTTCAAACGATTTTCCTCGAGGGCTTCAACCAACTTTGTGTGAAGATCAAGCATATCGAAGTGACAATGGAACCGAGTTCAAGAATTCGGTCTTGATGCCTATCTTGATGAACTTGGTATTACTCATGAATTATCTCTCCTTATACTCCTCAAAGAAATGGCGCTGGAGCGCAAGAATGTAACAACTTGTTGAGATGGCTCGCACTATGCTTGATGAATACAAAACGCCTCCGCTTTTTGGATCGACGCAATTGATACCGCTCCACATCATCAACAGTATATCTTCACAAATTCTTCAAGAAGACTGCCTATGAACTCCTCAACGACAAGAAACCCAATGTGAGTTATTTCAAAGTCTTTGGTGCTAAATGTTGGATTAGAGATCCTCACCACAACTCTAAATTTGCACCAAAGCACATGAAAGTTTTATGCTTGGTTACGGAAGGACTCATGACACCCACAGTAGTCTTCAACATTGTTCTTCACAAGATTGTCGACATCAGATGTGCGGTTCGATGAAACTAATGGCTCGCAAAGAGAGCACCTACCTTCTGTTAGATGAACCAAGCACCAGAGGATGCTATCAAGCACAAGGCAACCGAGGATGTCATTCCCACCAAGAATCGTGAAGAATTCATTCCTGTTCGTGAAGAACGCCGAGCTGATGCACTCAAGAACATGATGAGGAAATTGGTGTCAAGAAAATGCTGATCAAAATCCTCAATGACAACCAACTCATCCACGCTGCAAAAAGAAGTGCAAGTGGAGAAGATCATCGATGACATCAAAGACCAGGTCCTCTCACCCGCCAAAGCCTCACACTTATCTAACTTTTGTGGGCACTATGCTTTGTCTCTATCTCGAGCCCACTAAGGTAGATGAAGCATTTCGAGCCGAGGATTCAGCCTATGCAAGAAGAATTACATCGCTCGAAATGAACAATGTCTCGAATTGGTCAATCGCCTGCATCCTCGCAAGCATAATATCATTGGCACAAAGTGGATCTACCGCAACAAGCAAGATGAAAATGGCCTCAGGAGGAATAAGGTACGCACTAGTAGCTCAAGGCTACACACAGTCAAGGAATTGATTTCGATGAAACTTTGCACCTGTTGCTAGACTTGAAGCTATTCGTGATTTTACTTGCCTATGCTAACCATCATGATATCATCTTATATCAAATGGATGTGAAAAGTGCATTCCTCAATGGTAAGCTTGAGGAAGAAGTATATGTTGCTCAACCCCATGTTTTGAAGATCCCAAGAACTCGACAAAGTTCTGACTAAATAAGGCTCTATGGCCTCAAGCAAGCCCCCAAGGCAGGTATGATACATTCAAGGAATTCTTCGTGAAGAATGGCTTCACACCCGTTCACTCGATCCTACTCTATTTACTAAATCATATGATGGTGAACTGTTTGTGTGCCAAATATATGTTGATGATATTATCTTGGCTGTATATAAACAACGATATAGTGATGAATTTGCTTATATGATGAGTGAAGAATATCAAATGTCTATGATGGAGAGTTGAAATTCTTCAGGTCTTCAAATTGCCAAGAACGCAATGGCATATTCATATCTCAGAGAAATACCTCAAAGATGTAACGAGGAAATTCGCATGCAAGATTGCAAAGGCGCTAAAATTCCTATGCCCACAAATGGTCATCTATGCATCGATGAAAATGGTAACTGACTTCGATCACAAGGTATACCGCCCATGATTGGTTCTTTATTGTACCTATGTGCATCTAGGCCAGATATAATGCTTAGTGTTTGCATGTGTGCCCGATTTCAAGTGCACCAAGGAATCACACCATAAGGCTATGAAGCATATTCTTCGATATCTAGCTCACACACCAACACTAGGATTATGGTACCCAAGGGCTCGCTTTTGATCTCATTGGATATTCTCGACTCGAACTATGCTGGTGATCGTGGGACCGTAAGTCAACATCTCGCACTTGTCATTTCTGACGATCTTTGGTCCTGTTGGTCCTCAAGAAACAGTAACTGTATCACCGCTCATCATCGAAGCTGAATATATTGCTGCCGGGTCATGTCAGTGCTCAACTCGCTGGATGAAGCAAACCTCAAGGACTATGGCATCAACGTGAAGAATGTGCCTCTCCGCGACAACGAGAGTGCCATCAAGATTGCTCACAACCCAGCCTCAAAGACACTCAAGACTAAGCACATCCAGATTCGTCATCATTTTCTTCGTGATCATGTGTCAAGGGCAATATTCCATCGAGCATGTGAAGATCAAGAACAGCTAGCTGATATCTTCACCAAGCCCTTGGATGAGAAGAGATTTAGGTTAAGTGTCGTGTGAGCTAAATATCTTAGAATCTTTGAATGTTCTTTGAAAAGGACACACATCCTAACCCTATGCATAATTGATGACTTAGATGTGCAACACATGAAGAAACGTTGTTCCTCAATCAATGAAGAACAACAATCTAAGTGTGAAGAAATCAATGAAGAATTTGATTCTAACCCCACGACAATTGTACGCGTGTTCCAAATCATCATTCTTATAATGGGCTACGCCACCACAAAAGTTGAAAATCTTCAATCTGAGTTTTTCCTCATTTTTGAAATTCTCGCTTTTTCAAATTCTTCAACTTTGCAAAATCTTCAGAGTTCCACGCCGTTTCATCTATATATATATATATATATATATATATATATATATGAGTTTATGTCCCTACAAAGATTCACTTATTGCTAATTCTTCGTTATGATTTCGCTAAGTGAATGTGATCGACCTTCCCTCTATGCTATACTCAACCCAATCTATTCACAAATTCTTCATGTGCGCTCGATTGAAACTTGTTCAAAGTCTTCATCGGTCCTTGACACTGAAGAAATTGCGAATCTAAACTTTTTAACAAATCTTATCCAAGTTTCCGGTTTTACCGCCAAACTGCTCCGATCCCACGATGTATTACTTTAATCACCCACGATCTTACACGATCCCATCTCGACAAAGATGTGGGTGACATCGTCGCAAGGAAAGGAGAAAGGGCAGGGCATGTTCGTCAAAATCTTCAAGCCACCAGTTTTCCACCGTGGCTATAAATACCCTTTACCCTCCTCACTTCATTTACTCCGCCGATTGTCGCTCGCCGAGCTCTCCTCAAACCCTAGCGCTCGCTTACATCCATCGCCGGTGAGGAAAAGCTTCACCGCCGACCTCATCATCGTCAGATTGCCGTCATGGAAATCTTCACTCCGCCGTAGTCATCTTCCTCCGCCAAGTTAGGCGTGGAAGATCTAACGTGATTTAACTTTCTACAGCTCATCTCTGTTCGTTGTGTTCTTCACGCGTAATTAAAAGTCACTTTTATTACTCGCATGATTCTCAAATCTTTCCGAAAATCTTCAAAGGTGTTTTTACTCTTCAAACTCTTCACATATGAACACCTCACACACTATATGTTCTTGATTTATCTCTAAGCATTCATTTCTTCAAGATTCCTCAATTGTGCGGATTTATCAATCAGACAACTCGAACCTAAGACGAAACGCTTAGTGAAATTCCTCAAGGCTCAAACTGGTCAAATTCTCAAATCTTGCTTCTTTTGAAAAATCTTCCGAGAACGATATGACCTCTCCAAATTCCTCGCACCTACACTCGCTCACACAGTATCATGTCCGGCTGCTGAATCACTAGGTTCTCATCAACTTAACTCATTTGCATGCTCTCAAGAAAATCGATACTTCTTCGTAGTGCTCTATTGTTCAAATTCTCACCAAGAAAATGGCGTAGGGCAAGAGACCATGTAGGGAGGAAAGAAACCGAAGTCATGATCGCTTTGAAATTCCCGAGGAAATATACAAAGACTATCAAGACCCGATGAATCCAAATTTGGCAAGGAGACTAAGAACCAGCGAAAGTGCGATACAGAGGATAGAAAGGAGATGGGCACGAGAATGGCATGAATACCGCTTATGTCACTCCTAAGTACATGAGGAAATTCGACCAATCCTCCATGCCCAAGAGCCCTCCGCACCTGGCTGTTGTCGATCCCACCAGGCCAAACGTGGTGAAGATTTTCCAAGAATGGTCCAGCGCCAAGCCAAATTGGCAAGACAGCCAAGGAGGCAGTGAGGAAATTCAATGAGGATACTCATTGCCGCCACCGCCGAGCCCTCGGTCAAACCGAGGAAATCAATGCCAAAGAAGCTCGCGACGCAGCTGCCAAGTGCTTCACCACACCACGCCCACGGCTTCTCAACGCCTACTCACCAAGAATTCTCGGCATCGCGATCACGCTCATTCAAAATCCTCAGCAGCCTCCAAGTCCTCAACACTGTGCATCTTGCCACTTGTCAAAGGACTCAAGGATTCTCTATTGCTTCTCGTGTTTCAAAGAAGTTCCTTGGTCGCACCAATGTCCTCAACAGTCCCACTCTCACGAAGACAAAGCAATCAGCTGGATGCGGTCCTGGCCAAGTCCGAAAAGAAACAAAGTTGCATTCAACGCTCCTCTCGATGATGAGGCTCCATGAAGAACTTGAAGAAATCATCGAGACAGATCGACCAAGGCCGCTAGAGCCAAGAAAACAAGTGTACCGCTTTTGGATCCGAAGAAGATCCTAGACTCCATTGATTGCGGCATCGTGATCCACACTCCTCTTCCGGATCTCGCCATCGACCTCGGTCAAAGTCACATGCTCGAACCATTTCATCTCTCAAGAGAAATGGAAATTTGAAAAGGCTCGTGAATTGAAGAGAGCAAAAGCAAGAAAAGAGAAGCTTCGAGGAAAACATCATCAACTTTGTCTCCTCAAGAACTTCTAAAGCTCAATCAAATCCAAGCACTCAAAGAAGGATTTTGATGCTTATAATGCCGACCGCAAGGAGCCAAGGTGAGATTCACTACTCGACGAAGAGAATGTCAACTGCCGCAGCCTTCATCGCAACAAGAAAATCCTCAGTCTGAAGAATCTGCTCAGCCGCTGAAGAACATGCCAAGATCAGCTGATGACTTTCAGCCAGGCTGATGAGAACACAAGTTCCGTGGCTGATGACTCCATTCCACCGCCGAAGAAATTCTGTGGCATCCACTAGTGGTGCGCCTCAAGAATCAAGAAAATAGGGCAATCGCACTACCAGGCTCAAGAAACTATACCACAATCCCAGCCCTCCCGCACCAAGACCAACTCCAATTCTTCCTTTTGCCTATGAAGTGAAGAAGACAAAGGCTGCAGAGCTTAGCCGCAAAGAAGAAAAGGAAGGCATCACCGCAAGAAATTGAAGCCAATAACCAACTCTATTGAAAATCCTATTGATGCCATTCCCATTTCTCCATGTCATCTAAGGAAATTGTTCCTTTTGGAGAAGAATACACGATCCCAAACGGATCGATGAAGAAAATCAATCTATTGCTATTTCGTAACAGCTTGATGAAGAAATTGAAGTGGAAGCTTTCCTTCAACTCCTCGCTGCTTCCTCACCCGTGCCTACCACATACCAAGAGGCAAAGAGGAAATTGAAAAATAAGATGAAGATGTGGATATTGGGTGCACTACACCAGAATGAACGATGACTTTGGGAAAGTCAAGACCCTAATACTCCTCTCTTCACTCCGCTTCAACAAGTACCTCACCACCGACTACTACTGCTCAAATGGGCTCAAGAAACTCATCCCACATCATCTCGTCAACTAAGAGATTCCAGCCACTAGCGCTCAAGAACAAACCACTGATCCTCAAATCGCATTAAAGAGAGGAACCAAATTTCTCACCAAGAACTCGAATCGCGATTCTCGAGGTTGTGCTTCAAATAACAGATATTCCTCCGCCAAGCCAAAGAATCCGCTTTTCAAGCAAGCAAAAGTTCAAGGCTGAAGATTTCTTTTTCCGAGCATGTGTTCTTCACCGCTTACAATCTTATGACTCGTCGAATGAGGAAAAAGACGGTTCCCGACTCCAACACAAGCAAATTTCTATTCCTCGCTATTCGACAAGGACAAGATCTTCGATCATGAGCATATTCCTCATGTGGATATGGAATCACCGCTGCTTCGAGCCAAGATTCGTGTTCTTCACGATGCGTGGCTGCTGAATTTCTCAGACTGATATCTGTGGATCGAATGAAGAACTCATTCTTTAGTTCTATGCCACCGCACATCACCGAGATGCCAAGACATCAACTCATGGGTTCTGATTGATGACTGAAAATACTCACTACAAGGCACCAAAGAACTGAATTGCTTCATGTCCTTCCTCTTGATCCTCCCCATGAATCAGCCGCTGCTTTACAATGAACGTGAATCTCCGATCACTTCATGCAAGTACTCGATGAAGCCATCGGTCCGTGCCAAGCCCTCGAACCAAATTCCTCGCCAAGGATTTGCTATATGTGCCTTCGGACCAGGTACGTAATCTTGACGAAGACTATGAGTTCAATCAAAGGCCACGACTCAAATGATGAAGACGCTGGCATCATGAAGAACTTGCTCTTCAATATCATTCATGGCGCCCTGCCAACTTCCATGATTTCTTCATGAGGACTCGCCAACGCTGTAATGTCACCTTTGAGCCGAAGCCATATGCGCTTTGGATCATGAGATTCATCCGCAAGATCTTCACCAACTACAAGGTCGACACTCAACCATGGAAGGCTTCCTTCGCCGCCCATTGAAGTCCTGGTTTACCAATTTCATCATCTCGATGACAAGGGCAAGGCAAAGCAGCTGTAATTGATGAAGGCACTGGCCCATTGATGGTCAGCCCCGCAAGGCTGCATCTTAATCCACCAATGACGATTCTCAGAACGCATGATACCGCCGCAAATACCTCAACCAAGAAATGTACTCAAGCAATCGCGACTCTGTGGTGATGATCGATCGTGAGTTACCCTCGCCTTTCATCAAGGTTGATCGTAATCAGAAATGGGTCAAGCGCCAATTTGCTGCAATTTCCATCGGCGAGCAAACCGAGCAGCCCAAATTTTGAGAATCGAAAGCGGCAGGCCATCCTAATTGTAAGTCGAGAGGCGCCCTCAGCGACGCGATCGAGCCCAAGTCCTCGGAAAGGGGCGCCGAGGGTGAGAGCCTGTCTGCCCGGGACTCTGCCGCCACGAGGCGCCGCTAACGAAGTTGTTGTTTGGGAATGCAGCCCAAATCGGGCGGTAGATTCCGCCTGGCTAAATACAAAGGGAGAGACCGAGCAGCGTAACAAGTACCGCGAGGAAAGATGAAAAGGACTTTGAAAAGAGAGTCAAAGAGTGCTTGAAATTGCCGGAGGGAAGCGGATGGGGTCGGCGATAGCGCGGCCAGAGCGCGGAACGGCTTTTGCTGGTCCGCCGCCGCTCGGTGTGGATTTGTTGTCGTGTTGGCGTTAAAGCCGGGGCCTTAGGTGCTGCGGGTTGCTGCCGGCACGCCGGCACCGCGCAAGGCGGGCCTGGTTCAACGCTGCAACGGCTCGCGGTTTCTCATCTGACCCGCTCTTGAAACACGACCAAGGAGTCTCATATGCGCGAAGTCGATCGTTCTCGAACCTCGATGCGCATGAAGCCGACGAGCGGAGGTTTCATTGCCGCGCACTGGGCCGTAATTCGGATCTTCCGTGAAGGGTCGGAAAGGAGCACGCCTGTCAATCTGGAAGATGGTGAACTATGCCTCGAAAGGCGGGTTCAGAGGAATTTCTGTGGAGGCTCGGGCGTATACCGACGCGTAAATCGCTCGGTCTCGACATAAGTATAGGGGCGAAGATTAATCGAACCATCTAGTAGCTGGTTCCTCCGGTTTCTCAGATAGCTGGAGCCTATTTACTGAAGCTCTATCGTGCTACGCCAATGATTAGAGGTATTGGGGGACGCAACGTTCTCGACTCATTCTCAAACTTTAAATAGGTAGGATGCATGCGGTTAAGCCGGGTGAGCCGCTACACGGAATCGGTGCTCCAAGATGGCTATTTTTTGTAAGCAGTAATCGGGCGATGGGATGAACTGGAAGCCGGGTTATTGCGCTCAATCAAGGCTGGCCAATTGTAGAACCCACAAAGGGTGTTGGTCGATTAAGACACAGAGGACGGTGGTCATGGAAGTCGAACTGGCTTAAGGGTGTGTAACAACTCACCTGTCGCTTAATCAATTCAGCCCCGGTGCAGGATGGCGCTCAAGCGCCGAACCACACCCGCTATCCGGGCTGCAGCGCTATGCCTGGATGAGTAGGCGGCGCGGCGGGCTGCAAAACTCCGGCGCGTGCTCGGGCGGAGCTGTCGGTGCAGATCTTGGTGGTAGTAGCAATATTCAAATGAGAACTTTGAAGGCTGAAGAGGAGAAAGGTTCCATGAACGGCATTATTAACGGGTAAGCTGATCTTTGCGGACGGGTAATTTCGGCAGATAGCGCTGATTCACGCGATCCCCTTAAAGGAATCAGGTTAAGATTTCCAGCCGGATGTGGCGGCGATTTTGGCGACGCGGAAGTCTCGAGGACGCCAAGGCGGGGCCCTCGAAGAGTTATTCTTCGGGCGAACGCCTGCCTGCCTTCGGAAACGGTTCACGGGAGGTAGGGTCGGAAGCCGGCACCGCACCGTCACGTCAGCGGTGTTCCTGCAAGCCGCGGCCGGCGAAAATCTGGAGGACCGAAAACTGCTTTACGCCCGTTGCATTTCATAACTGCACGTGTGGTTCAGCATGAACAGCCTCCCGCCAATGGAATCAATGTAGGCGGGAAGTCGGCAAAACGGATTTCAGAATCTCGGAAAAGGATTGGTTTCCGAGGATCGCTCGGGGTCCCGCCCCAACCCGCCGCTGTCGGGCGGATTGCTTGAAGCGTTCACGCTGGCGTAGAGCGGTCACCGCGCAAGCCGGGGATCGGACTGAATCGCCTTCTTCGGGCTTTCCTCCGAGCATGAAACAATGACTCGAACTGGTACGACAAGGGAATCCGACCGCTTAATTAAAACAGCATTGCGATGGTCTCGCGATGTCGACGCAATGTGATTTCTGCCCAAAGGCTCAATGTCAAAGTGAAGAAATTCAACCAAGCCGCCGTAAACGGAGGGAGTAACTATGACTCTCTTATAGTAGCCAAATGCCCTCGCCATCTAATTAGTGACGCGCATGAATGGATTAACGAGATTCCCATCGTCTCTCGCTTACTATCCAAATAAAACCACAGCCAAGGAACGGGCTTGGTGGAATCATGGGAAAGAAGACCCTCGTTGAGCTTGACTCTAGTCCGCCTTTGTGAAATGACTTGAGAGGTGTAGATAATGGGAGGGTTCACGCGCAAGTGAAATACCACTACTTTTAATGTTATTTTACTTATTCCGGGGTCGAAGCGGGCATGTCCCTCCTTTTATTCCAAGGTCTGGCCTACCGGCCGA
>JAHHZJ010005215.1:0-15941 GCA_021437245.1 Aegilops speltoides | reverse complement strand
CATCTTCAACTTTGGTCAAAGGTACATTGGTATAACGCTTTTCTCATTCTCCCACTCATATTTGTTTCGAGTCTTGTGATGGATAGGCAAGGCATTCTCTCCGGCCTTTAACAACAACGACGGCGTGAACAACTACATCTCCAAAGCGCCTATTTCGATCTACAACGACAACAAGGCGAAATCAAGATTGTGAGAGCGATCGAGAACATCTCCATCGACATTCGCCACTCCAAAGCAAGGAAAAGGGACTACATCGACAAGAAGCTTGCCGACATAAAGAGGAGCAAGATGCAAGGATGGAGGAATTAGGGCCTTGATCAAGTCTTCTTCCACTTCATCATCCTCAAGACGACGGGACGGCCAAGCCACAAGTTTGAGCGCCAAAAAGATGCAAGTGCAAATCATCCTCGCCCACATCTACATGGCGATCACCATCACGCTCATGATCATCACCGCCATGAAGGGCAAGTCACCTCCAACCATCATGGCCGAAATTTAACGACATCTACTACGAGCTCAAGCACAAACGACATCATCATCATGAAGATGCTCCACAAGCGCAAATGCACAAGTCCCAACAAGCCCTACTTCACGCCAAGTCCAAGCTTCAAGAGCACAAAAGAAGACCGCGAGATGACCACCACCAAGATGGCGCTTATGGCTACACCAACCACTTTGGCATCTTCGCCAAGTGCTATCAAGGCATCTTCGCCTTTTGGACGGACGGCATCTTCGCCATTTCCCACGAAAGACGCCACAATGACTTCCTCAAGTCCAAGGCGACGACCCACGAAGCGAGGGTGACACTTCCATCTTCGAAGCCCTCAAGGAAGATGGCCGAGCATGGAAAACTCCCTTCGGTCATGGAGACGAGCTATGAGGTGCCACATCATATGGGCCTCCAACCACAAGACCGGTGAAAGAAGGGAGCATGGAGACATTTGCAACCTACATCCCTCCGACACCCACATATGTCGAGATGCCCAAGTGCCATGTGAGGAGAGCCACCACCCCATTGACATGAGTGACTCCACCATACGTGACATTGAGAGCATTTCCTATGAGAGGATGAGTGGACCACCACTAGCCCACACATGAGAGCATGCCACACATCCTATGTGAGGTTGAGCGCCATTTGAGTGATTCCACCAACCATATGAGTGAGAGCATCCTTGAGGGAGGAGTGAGCCACTACACTTAGTGAGTGAGGTAGTTGACACGGCATGTGAGGCCACTATGATTTCTAAACACTTAACCTCTACTCCTAGTGTGTTTTTTCTTTGGTGCTAGGTCTCCACATGACACACGCCTACCATTGATGAGTCCATACCTCCTATGGAGACGCATTTATGGCCATGATGGACGATGATGCACCCCCACATGGTTCCATCAAGATGAAGATGACAACGAGAATCTTCAACACCTCACCCAAACACATGAGCGACGCTCCAAAGGTAACATAGGTGATGGTGCTTCTTGTCCCACTAGTGGACTCTCTTGACACCGATTGTCCCATGATGTTGACACACCTATTACCATGCTTCATGCTAGTGAAACTTCTTCATGCCTTGACTTACCTATTTATGATGAATATGATGATGAGCATGTTGAGTTGCCTAGTTATGATGCTATGCTTCATAGGATATCTTGTGAAAATTCTATTGGTCACATCATGTTTGACAATCCATTGAACTTGTCATATGCTATGAGTGAGATCTCCCATATTGCATCCTTACAATCTCAACATAGTAACTATGCATGCCCCATTAAAATCAATCCCATTTGCACTTATGGCATATATGACGAGATGATGGTCATTGGCTTATGTTTTTCATGTGATGATTTGCCATGCTTCCTTTACATGATTTTCGAATTCATCTACTATGCCATGCCATGATCACATTATTCCAAATATGCATTGTTTTTGGATGTTGTCAATATTTCCACGGATGTTACTACTCTTGCTCATGAGGAGACCCCATAGTTTTCATACATATTAGGAGATTTTGATTCATCCCATACTTTGCATGATTCACATAATTGTTGCACCTTATGCATTCCATGAATAACAATGCTCTAGATATTTTCATGATGCATTACACAATTTGAGTCTCCATTATGCTATACATAATAACAAACCTATCATGATGGATGACATGTTTCTATATCACGATCTCATTTATTTGAGCGCTGGATATTTTGTGCTAACAAACACACGGACGCCACATCATGATGGATGATGTGTACATCTACCACGCAACTTTTTCCCTTTGCCTTTGTTGTGTGTAGCATTCATGTATACTCCAACCTCTCAATCCCAAGAGTTGATTTAAATGAGCTCTTGAGAGCAACGATGCTTTGGGATCCCATGGACTATGCTTCCCACCGCTCTTCCGCAAGGACTACGCCACTCCTCTACTTGGCTCTGACCGCCACGGGCCATTTACCACTTGTCACCTTATGCCCATACTATCGTGTTCACTTTGCATGTTATCATTATGCCTTTGCCATGCAATTGGACCCTTGCTTGCATATACCCATGTTTAATCATTATGCTACTTATATGTGTATTTGCATGCTTGGTGGAGATCCTTGTTGCTATTGCCATGTTTATCATGTGCCCCATGCTATTGCTGCTTGTTGTGTTGGGAGAGTCATGATGCCCCATTACTACGCATATTGGTCTCTCGCCAATACATTGATGACATTTTACTCATACCTTGCTTTCATGCTTGTGCTATGACATGTGAATTATTCATGCCCACTATTTGCACACATGACATGCTTGCCATGATTCCTCCTAGTACGCTGCATCTTCGCACTACTAGCTTGCTTGACTTGATCACTATGATTGCTTGCTATGTTGCATCACCCATGTTCCACTATTACTTGCTTTCTTGGGTTGATGACATATATGCTCATGCCTCTCACTTGATTTGTCATGATCATTGTCTATTGTCTCCATTAGTTGCATCTCTCATATCACCTTGTATTGAGTGCCAACTTGCTATCCTTATTGATCTCGGAGACTTGGACACTATACTTGTGATGCATGCTTGTTTGATTGAGCCTCTTGTATTTGGATGTTCTTACATCATATGCCTCCATACTTTGAAATGCCCCTTTGTACTTTTTTATGATGAGCATGATGCATACACTTGTTCGGTATTTACCACATGAATGATAGGTTTTGCATTTCCGCTTAACCTCATTTGTTTTTCCTGTTTGTGTTCTTTCATTTTGGAGGTTTCACAAGGCATGCCCAATGACATATTGGTTATGTGAAGGCATACATGATGGCGACACCAACATTCTCGACATTCTCATAAAGGTGAACTCCTTCCATGCGGAGCATCCTATGGACATCACCATGTCAAGAGTCCGCTTTGGCAAGTGACACGCGGACCTTACTTCTCATACATAAAGGTGAATCTTCCCTTTACACGTGCTCACTTGACCCCTTCGAGGATGGTATACTACTTGACACTTCTCCCGGTGCATGCATAGGTATTGCCGGAGCTTCACGATGTCGAGGAGGAGTGCAAGCGCCAAGGAACAACTACACCATCCGCGAGGGAAGCCCGAAGCGAAGACGGAAGAAGAAGGACCCCAGTTCGAAAGGGCGGTATTACCCCCAAAGCAAGCGGATTACCGGCCGAGCGGATTACGCCTTAAAGCAAGCGGGCTTCATTAACTTACTACCATGAGTCCGGATTACCGCCTGCTCAGCAAGACCGGGCCTTTGGCCTTGTATCCCTCTCCCACTTACCCCTTCGTGGCTTAGACTATAAATAGACCACCTCCCCTCCTTTCTAGGGTTAGCAAAGTGATAGCTCATTCTTAAGTGAGCTTTGTTCCTACCTATCTCTACTCTTGAGAGAGAGAACCATTACTCCATTGGAGGCCAAGACCTCCATCTAGGAGAAAGATCCTCATGGATTCAAGAACCCTCTTTAGGGAAGATCCATCTAGGATATCATCAAGACCTCCTCTTGGATATGAACCTTACCTTGTATCTTTCCCTTTGTTGTTCATGTACCTTGTGACCTTGTGTGTTTGATTGTCTAGTGGATGTGGATTTGGACTTGTTCTTGAGTGTTTCCGGGATTTCTCCCGTTCTTCCCCGTTCATCGTGTTCTCCATAGGATCCCTCCAAACGTGAAAGATCGAAATTAGGGTTCCACCCTACATCATATGGTATCATGAGCCACGTTGATCACGCGGAGCCCCACCCTGCTAGCTTGATTTTTTTTTTCCCTAAATCCAAAAATCCCCACCAAGAATAGCCTCAAATTTTTTGTGATTTGTTGGTTTGATGATGTTTTGTTGATTTTAACTGTGGATTTGCTTGGTTTCAAGTGGATCTAGCATTCCCCAAGTTTCCCTCTTCCCATCCACGAAATCTATCAAATTTTGCCCAAATCATCCATTTCCCCAAAATCGCCTTCCTCCGATCCGCGAAAAAATCGACACGGCGGTACATTGCTCACAGAGCGGATTACCGGAGAACCTTTGGCGGTACTACTACCGTGAACGGCTACCCCAGGCCCTGTTCCGAAAAAGTCGGAAAAATCCCGACACGAGCGGTACTACCCTTCCCGAAGCGGTACTACCGCCCGGCCAATTTTCCTTCCAGTTTCAACCGTTTTGCCCATAACTAATTCATCCAGAGTCCGTTTTGACGTTTTAGCTCGTTTGGAAGCTATTGACATCCCCATCCCACAAAAATACCACCAACATCATTTGACTCCATCAAATTTGGTGAACATTGGCATCTTTGCCTGGGCTTCCACCACAACATCCGGATAACCACCACCGACTTCCCGAACCCAACCCATTTTGTTCCTTATAGCATTAGTGGTTGTTTGAGTTGTGATTTGAGTCTCCTAAGGTGTTTAGGCTACTTGGACGGTTGCTTTTCATCAACCACCACCACCACCATGATAGAGGCGGGTGTCCCGATCTTCGATGAGATGATAACTATCGATTTGGTGGAGACGACTTTTGACGATCCGACTACAAACGGACGCTTGCGCCTTTAGCAATCGCTAAACCAACTCGAGAGGTTATTGACACCTGGAGCACGATCAACCGGACTAACAAGGTCTATTCCTGCAAGCAATCAAAGAACAAGCAAGAATATGATAAAAGCAATTTGAATATTGTGAGTATGTATGAAGTATTGATCAAGGTGGGGATCCGTGGCGGTCTTGGTCTGGTCGTTGGACACAAACGGCACACGGTTGCAATGGCTAACTTTTAACTAAACAAATCCCAAGGAAAAGCTACTAGATGGATCTACTTATATAGGAGCAAGGGGTGGCGGCCAAGGAGGTGGGAGGACGTCCCAAGGCAGCCTAAAACTAATCCTAGGTCGTACAAGGCCAATGGGCCCAAGTGGAGGTGACGAACACCTTTGGACTTGTAGTTTGACTCGGATTCGGTGCAGCGTCAGATTGTTTCGTCCATAACTCAACGCCCGGACGGATTTTAATGTGATTCCAAATGTGCTGGAAAGAGCATGAAATCTACTTTCCAACAAAAAAAGAATCACCCAATTCGGAGTCCGTATGAAAAGTTGTTGACGTTTTGAGTCAGGTATGTCGGCAGTCCGAATCTGAATCCGAACGTGAGAGACTTGGACTTATATTCTCTTGGCCCAAAAGTGACGTGAGAAGACTTTTGAACAGCACCTAAACTTCTCCTTTTCCCTTATCTTCATATGTGGATTGTACAAATGTCCCATACACCTGCAGTTAGACAAAACACAAAAGTATGTGAAGTATTTTTGTTCCGGATAACATAAATATATTATTGAATAGTTTGCACTAGAAATCACCCCGACAAATATGCATGTATGCAATATTTTTGGTCTTATCCAAGGTAGTCATGTCCTCATCATCCCCTTCTTGAAAACAAAGCCGCCCCTCGGCGCTTAATCTGAAATGTGGCTAACAAAAGAGACAAGGTGTACATGTTGTATATGTATACGCCATCCATTTTTACTTCCCTTGATTTTTGCATATATGACACATGAATAGATGAGTAACTTCATAGTTCATAAAATCTAAAGCCAACAAATTAACAAGAACTAGAAGGCATGAAAATATTGCAACTCAGTTTGCACATATAAGTGAAGCTCTTATTTATTTCAAAAGTTTGACAATGTTCATCATTAAACCATCCCAACATTGGTGAATAAACCTTATTTGAATCAAATTTACATGCTACAACATGCTTAGATAAGCAAAATGCAATGAGTCATTCCACGAATCATCACCAAGATTAGAGGTCATATCAAAATGATTAAACATTGATTCTTTTGCATCAAAAATTCAATTGCACTCAAAATTGTTGGTATTTCAGTTGTTTGATCACATGACGATTCATGACAGCCAAGATTTCTAAAATAGGTGATGTGCTCAAATCACTGTAACTCAACACATGATGCATTCAAATTAACTACGGATGCATCATTCTCATTAAAGTTATATCATCAATACCTTTTATTTACCTTGTCGCAAAGACGAGCTGATGTAGGTATAGACGAGACAATGCACCATGCTCTTGAGATGATGTCGCCACAATCCGAGGTGGGGCTGCTCTAGTAGGTGCAACGGTGGAGGAACCAACCGCGGTGGTGAGCATGAACTGGAATAGTAGTTGTTGTAGTCACCAATGCATCCTCCCGATCCTCTCTCAAAGGTACAAGCACAACATACATACCAAGAATGCAACAAGGAATATATAAATCTTTCCAAATATCATGGTTCAAACCACCAAAAATCTATTCATTGTATCATCCAGATTCTTCTATGTCACAATGATGCATATAAGATTTGAACTCTTTGTAGTAAGCATGAACAGGTTGTTGCCTTTTGTTTAAATTGTTCAATTTTGGGCAATTCACCAATAGTAAGGAGGGAAAAATGTTGTCTCATTACATCTTTCAAATCTTTCCTTGTGGGTTGGTTATCAATATTTTTTCAATGCACACTCCACCAAACTGAAGCAAAACCAAGAATGCTCTAGTGGCAGCTCCAATCCCAAGTTCGAAAAAGTCATGGTTACTAAAAACTTGTTCTACTTCAAACCCCAAGCAAGATAAATAGCAGGATTAAATCTACCCTCAAATGACTAAAGAGATAACCCGACCATGTGGTTGTGTGTGCTTCCCAACTCGTGATGGTGAAGATGTGTCCATCGGCAAGAACTTCTATCTCAACTGTCATGATTAGTAGAAACAAGAAACAAAATTCCGAATAATGTTCCTATGAACTACTAGGATGTGGTTGTAAAGTGCTCACAAAGCAAATATCAATATCTTACAAGTTCTTACCATGCAAACAGTGGTGACAGCAACCAGCGATGTCAAATAACTCAAGATTGTGGCGATTGCCGTGAACATACGGATACACGGTGTAGAAATATTGGAGTGGGTTGGCTTATATGGTAGCAAAAGATTAGCAATAATCAATTCAGAGATGCAATGTTGAATAGATTCATCGACGATCAGGTTGGTCCTAGGCTAGACCGACTAGAGACGCGAGCCCAGAACACTAATGAGGTCACGACGTAGCACAACTAGCATCAATCAAGGATACTAAGTAGCTCTGGACAGCAAGATATAAGTGAAGATCACAACGGCAAGAAAGATAATGATGAAAAACAATGCCAAGGGATATACAACAACTCTCTCCAACTTTCCTCTTGAAAAGTTTGAGCCAATTTTATGATAAATTCTTTCAAAAATGCTACTAACTCAAGCTTTCCAATGCAAAAAGAATCACTCAATTCCAAGTTGATATGAGGAGTCAAAGAATTCTAAAACTAGCCTAAAAAATTGGAAAAGTTGTGTTCACGAACTTCGAGGGCAAAAGACCTATTTAGAAGCCGATTTTGAGATGTCAAATATTGAACTAGCTTCTGCAACTATTTAGATGCGCCTCGCTCTAGCTTCAATTTGAGTACTCACGAGCCAAAACGGACTTTCGATGAGGAAGATACACCTGTTTTAATAACAGGCAAAAAGATTCCAATCCGAATTCATTGAGAGATTGATTCTAGATAGATCCAATTTTTTTCCTCTCTTTTTTTTTTTTTTTTTTTTTCCTTTTCTTTCTTTTTTTTTTTTCTTTCTTTTTTTTCTTTTTTCTTTTTTTTCTCCTCTTTCCAAGACAAACTAGATAAGATGCAGATTAGATCAAAGTAAGATGTGAATGACCTCAACTATGATTATGACAATGAACACCCAAAAGCACGGGGGAAATTGATGGATGGGATGGTGGACAGTAGGGATAATGATGCAGCTTGGCTGACTAATTGAAAGAACCTCAAACTCTAAAGGAACTAGACATTTAAGACCAAAAAGAACGGCCAATGCAACCGATAATTCAACTAATGCAAGCAATTAATAAAAATTGGCAAAGGCTTCCAGGAAAGTTCCTCCAACCAAGGGCACCGAAATTCACCCCCTTTCCATTTATATTACAAGGCCCCTTAGGCACCGCTAGCTTGGGTTTTGTTTGACAAATTCCTTTTCACAAAGGACTCCAAGAATTCCTTTATTTGGCTTTAACCCTTTGCTTTTGGGCCATTTTACCACCCCACATTATGCTTTTTTTGGGGTTCATTTGCCCATTGCTATTTCCCTATGGCCTTGCCAATCAACCAGGACCTTTTGTTTCATCTTTCCCATAATTTTTAAATTATGATATTTCCCCAATGTGTTTGCAATGCCCTTTGGGGAGATCCTTGTTGTTTTGCCATGTTTATGTCCCCATTCTATTGATGCTTGTTGTTTGGGAGAGTCATGATGACCCATTGCTATTCACATATGGCCTCGCCAATACATTCATGATTTGACCATATTTGCTTTCATGCTTGTGCTATATTTGGAATATTCATGCCCACTATTTGCACCAATGACATGTTTGCCATGATTCCACCTAGTTTGATCCGCATACTAGCTTGCTTGATTTGATAGCTATGAATGCTCGCTATTTCATCACCCATGTTCCACTACTTGCTTTTTGGGTTGATGACATATTGCTCATGCCTTCCATGATATATAGAGGCGGGTGTCCCGATTTCGATGAGATGATAACATCGAGGTGGAGACGACTTTTGACTATCCGATACAAACGGGCACGACGTTCGCCTTAGCAATCGAAACCAACTCCGAGAGGTTATTACCCGGGAGCACAATCAACCGACCAAAGGGTTTTATTCCGCAAGCAATCAAGAACAAGCAAGAATATGATAAAAGCAACAATAGAGTATGTATGAAGTATGGATAAAGGTGGGGATCCGTTTGGGCTTGGTCGGTCGTTGGACACAAACGGCACAGGGTTGCAATGGCTAACTTTTAACTAAACAAACCCAAAGTCTAAACGGGCCCTAAGGGTGATATATGGAGGAAGAGGGGTGAATTTTGGGCCCTTGGTGGAGGGGTCCAAACAAACCATCTCTTGTTTCCCCACATACACTCTAAAAATAGCCTATACTAATGTATTTGAAATTACATGGGCCGGCTAATAATAAGGTGACGCAAAACCAGAATAGCCTCCGGACGAAATTTATGAAGTGGCATCTTGTATATTTTGTCCAAGGCTTCATGCACTCATTATGGTGGCTTCAAAGTCCAAATCATCACTTGTAACTCCATTCTTGTCCCCTTTAGCATGCCATCATCTCCATGCTTGTTCTTGCTCCAATATTCATCCTTCTCCAAGCTAGGCCCTTCATTTGTAAGCAAAAAAATGTATCCAATTTAGGCAAAGATCATATTCTCATGAAATTAGAATCATTACCAAGAAACAAAGTACCGTAATTTAGTTGGCGAGCTCTAGTAATTGGTCCGATGTAAGCCAAAGGGGTGGTGTAAAATGGTATTGATGTCCTCATCATCCTCCCTTCTTGAAATGAAGTCGCCCTCACGGAAGTTCATCTTCCTCACCCAAATATGGCTTCAAATCTGCAATGTTAAAAGTGGACTAACCCCAAAATCTGAGCAGCTCAAGTTTATATGCATTATCATTTACTTTCTCCAACACCTTAAAGGGACCAGCACCGGGGATTAGCTTTGATTTGCAAATCAGAAATCTATCCTTACGCAAATGTAACCAAACAAGATCTGCAAACACAACATGTTTTTACCCTTATCTCCAAAAGTTTATTTTAGATTCAACGCCAATGTTTTCCTTAGTTAACTCATGCATTTTTAAAATCAATTCAGACGCTTTAGCATCAAAATTAACCTTCTCCAAGATGGAAGAGGCAACAAATCAATAGGTCACGAGGTAGGAAACCAACAACTTCAAAAGGGCACATCTTAGTAGTAGAATGCAATGAACGATTATAAGCAAATTCAATATGAGGCAAGCATTCCTCCCACATTTTCTTATTTTCAGAACAGCCCTACATAGTAGACAATGTTCTATTGACTACTTATTTTCCATCGTTTGGGGGTGACAAGTAACTAAAAGGTTTAGTCCCCAACTTAGCCCATAAACATCTCCAAAAGTGGCTAAGAAATTTAGTATCAATCTGAAACAATAGTATTTGGCACACCATGCAAACGAATAATTTCACGAAGAACAAATCAGAACATTGACAAAGATCATCCTTTTTACATGGTATAAAGTGTGCCATTTTCAGAATCTATCCACGACAACAAATATGATCCTCCCTTCTTTGTTCTAGGTAAACCTAAAACAAAGTCCATAGATATATCCTCCCAAGGAACACTAGGTACGAAAGGCATATATAAACCATGAGGATTGAGTCGGACTTAGCTTTTTGACATGGTGCAAAGCAATAAAACGCCAACATCCCGCCTCATCTTTGGCCAAAAGAAATGTGTAAAGTACGCCCTCCGCCTTCTTCACGCCAAAGTGTCCCATTAGTCCTCCTCCATGCGCCCCGCAACAACAAAAGACGAACGGAGCTAGCTGGAATGCATAGCTTGTTAGCACGAACACAAATCCATCATTAACGACAAACTTGTTCCATGTTCTTCCTTCTTTACAATTCTGCAATACATCTTTAAAATCAGCATCATGCACATATTGATCTTTGATGGTCTCCAAACCAAATATTTTGAAGTCAAGTTGTGAAAGCATAGTATAGTTAAGACAATGCATCAAGAATAACATTTTCTTTTACCCTTCTTGTGTTTAATGACATAAGGAAAGTCTCAATGAATTCAACCCATTTAGCATGTCTACATTCAGTTTAGCTTGACTTGTAATATGTTTCAAAGATTCATGATCGAATGTATAACAAATTCTTTGGGCCATAAATAATGTTGCCATGTTTCTAAAGTCCTAACAAGAGCATATAATTTTATCATAAGTAGAGTAATTCAGACTAGGCCCACTCAATTTTTCGTAAAAGTATGCAAAGGTTTGCCATCTTGTAATAACACACCTCCTAATCCAATTCCACTAGCATCACATTCAAGCTCAAAAGTCTTATTAAAATCAGAAGTTGGAGAAGGACCATGTGTCAACTTAGCTTTCAAACCGTGAAGGCCTCTTCCTGCAAGACCCCAAACAAAAGGCACATCCTTCTTTGTAAGCTCGTTGAGGTGCAGAATGGTGCTGAAATCTCTCAAAACGCCTATAGAAACCAGCGAGGCCAAGGAAACTCCTCACTTGTGTGACCGCTTGGGTCGCCAACTCAATAGCTTCAATCTTGGCTTTATCAACTTCAATTCCTGTGGAGTAACAACATAGCCAAGAAAGATACTCGGCGTGCAAAAGGTGCACTTCCCAAGGTTACCAAACAAACATGCATCACGAGAGCATTAAAATAGCACGAAATGTTCCAAATGTTCTTCCAAAGATTTGCTATAAATCAAGATATCATCAAAATAGACTACCACAAATCATCCAATGAAAGCACGAAACTTCGCTCATTAATCTCATGAAAGTACTAGGTGCATTACTTAACCCAAAAGGCATGACTAACCACTCATATAATCCAAACTTAGTTTTAAATGCTGTTTTCCATTCATCTCCCAATTTCATACGAATTTGATGGTATCCACTACGCAAATCAACTTTGGAGAATATTGTAGAGCCACTCAATTCATCAAGCATATCATCTAGCCTAGGAATAGGGTGACGATAACGAATAGTAATATTATTGATGCCTCTACAATCAAACACATAACCGGACGCACCATCCTTTTTCGGACTAGAATAATAGGAACAGACAAGGACTAAGGGATTCGCATATAACCTTTGTCGAGAGCTCTGACTTGACGATAATCTCCTTCGCCTCCTCCGGATTTAGGTATGGTGCAGGTTGGTAATGATGCACCGAATTAAGTCAATTTGATGCTCAATCCTCAATAGGTGGTAATCCCTTGGCACGCCTTGTGGAAAGACGCCAATAACCCGCAAAATGTTAGTGACAGAGGGGCAAAGAGGAAGGCACGCCTCAAATGAAAATAATGCCTCTTTGCACAAAAAGCATAGCAAATAGATTTGCTAAAATCTAGCTCATCAATATCAGATTTGGTGGCAAGTAAACATGCACTTTTCAATTTAATTTCGAAGAGATGGTTTATTATTAGGCTTCATGTGTTGCTCAAATTCTTTTGCCACAATCTGATTTTCACTCTTATTTTTCTCCTGTTTTGCTTTATTAGCTCTATTATTATCATCTTTCAAAATGGACTCGAGTCATAGGAAGCAAAGTAATATTTTTATCCTTATGAACAAGAGTAACATTGTTTTACCATGGTGTAAGAATTTTATCAAATTGCCATGGTCTACCAAGAACAAGGAACATGTTGCATAGGTACCACATCACAATCAACATAATCAAAGATATGTAGAGAACTAAAATGCACAAAAAAGATGTTACCTTAACCTTGCCGTTTGTTGAACCATTGGATGTAGTAAGGATGTGGATGGGTCTTGGGTGAAGAATTTCCACCATCTCCATGCTAGCCGTTGTTCAGCCCCTCCATCTATGATGACGCTAATAGAACGCCTTCACAACCCTTTGTATGGAACAAATTATGCCTCGATTTTGCTCACTTGTGTAACCGCACACTCAAAACACGTTGAGCAACTAAACATTCATACCAAAAGATCTTCAAAGAGCCATTATTGTGTCTCATGATCAATCATCTCCACCGTGTTCCTCATGTTAATAAGAGCCAAAGTCTCCTCATCATAGTCACTAGCGCTCATACCCACCATCCTCGAGAATAATCACACGCTGAGATTTGCATTCTTCGAAAATGTCCTTCTTCCAACAACAAACAATATCACTTGTGTGCCCCTTTGAATGGAAGAAGAAGAGCTCGCGGCCCCAGTGTGTCTTGGTTGTGCCTGCTTTTTATCACTTGGAGGTGGCACAAGGAGGTGATGGCAAAGGAAGTAGATGATGCGTGGGTGTCCATGATGAAGGTCGACCGAAGGTGCGCCGCCAATGCCCGCGACCCCTTCACGCTCACTTTACAAGCAAGATGGAATAAACGAGTGATATTATTATAATCCTTATAGTCTAGAATGGTCAATCTCTATTTAATCCACCCGTAAAAAGCAAGCATAGCTTCATTCTCCTCAACAATACCACATCTAATCAAGCCAGTTTGTAATTTATAATATTTTCTACGAATTTTTTCCTTGTCTTAAGCGCTGCAATTTTTGAAGTAAACGTTGATAATATGGTGGAACCCAACGAGCACGCATAGAGCAAAGCAGCCCAAGAATGGAAGGATATAACTACAATGTTCCAACCCCAAACACATGCAAAGCTAGTGAAAGCACAAACAAGAGCAGAACACGCCTCTCCTCGGATATTGTAAACATGTAAATCGTTGTTCGTTTCTAACTCCCGTAAGATATATATCGCAAACATATCTACCCTCAAATGGTGGAATATTCAATTTTAGTTTAGGAGATGGTCATGATCTCGACTAGGGGAGCCCTAATATTCCATTATTTGCATGTGGACGACGGTGGTTGTGGTGCGGTGGTTGCACGAGTTCGATGTTGATCAACCTCATCCTCATAATCGCCACATACTCATCATCCTCCCCGGACCACCACCGCAGAGCGGAGCCAAAGAAGCACCAACAGAGAGCGCACCGAATTTTGCCCGCTCAATAGGAACACGCCGAGCTCGGCCCATACCGATTCGAAGGGGCGAGTTGTTGTTGTGGAGGGGATAGGTGCAGCCGGGGTTGTGGAAAACGCGAGCAATTCATCAAACTTGCTATCAAGCTTTGTTTCAAACGCCTTTCAATGCCATCTATTTCTCCATGGCCTTTCAAATTTTTAGCACATCTTGCACCGTCCAATCATCATTTGTAAACTTATCATGTAGCGTTGTTCCGTTCTCCCAATCGTCATCGCGGATCCGCCATGGTTAGCAAAAGAAATAGAAACACAAGAATATGATCCAAAAGGCCAAAAGGGTGGTGGTGTATCACAAACCCCAAGCAAATCTCAAATTTACCTTCTACCAAAAGGGTGATCGAACCGTTTAAGTAAACTCAAAGCTTGGATATAGCGAACGGAGAGTCCAACGCACAAGTAGATGTATGTGGAGTGGGAAGGCTTATAATATGGTAGCAAAAGGGTCAAAATAATCAATTCAGATGCAAAGTTGAATAAACGCCAACGAAGGGTCGGTGGTCCTAGGCTAGACCGTTAGAGACGCGAGCCCAGAACACTAACAAAATCACGGCCGACCTAAACAAGGGAGGAGCACCAATTTTTTTTTTTCTTTTTTTTTTTTTGGGCTTTTTTTTTTTAAAAATCACTATAATGGCAGTGTCTCAAAACTCTTCCGGTCAAATCGATAGGATGGGCACGAAAAAATTTTGACCAAATTTTTTTTCATCCTCGACCCAAAAACCGAAACGGGTCAAAAAACTTTTATAACGGCACGCCTCAATACGCTTAGAAACACCTAAAATAGGATAGCCGAAAATTTTTGTCCTGCTTTTGGAAATTTTTTTCCCCTTTTGGAAAAATTTCGATTTGCTTTTTTGGAAACCAACCTTCTACGGACCAAAAGATTGTGGAACCAAACCACTTTTACAAGGAAACACAATCAAAACTAGATGGATCCCGAAACAAACCTAATATGCAAAGAACTCGATTGGTATGATATATGGCGGGTGGTGGTATATGGATACGATTCCGGGGCGGATATGCGGTGGTGGTATATGGATACGGATTCAAGCGGGGATTTTGGTGGTAGATGGTAAAGATGATAAAGGCAAAATGACGGACAACTTATGACCGTAACTCAAACCTGACTAGACTCTAAGAAAGAATAGACACCAATGCAACCCAAAATTCAACAATGCAAATAAAAGATTATAAAGGCTCGATTGGTTCGGATATGATGAACTAACCCTAATTTTTTGGCTTTTTCGTGGACGAGGTATGAAGAAACCATCTAAACTACGAAAAACCCGAAAATCTCACCAGCAACCCGAAAGATAACACTTGATAGAGGCGGGTGTCCCTTTTTCGATTGATGATAACTATCGATTTGGTGGAGACGATTTGACGATCCGACACAAACGCAGACCTAGCCCTTTAGCAATCGCTAAACCAACTCCAGAGGTTATCGACCACGCCGACACAATCAACCTGACCACGAAGGTCTATTCCTGCAAGCAATCAAGAACAAGCAAGAATATGATAAAAGCAATCAATATTATGGTATGTATGAAGTATGGATAAAGGGGGGATCCGTGGTTTGGCCGGTCGTGGACACAAACCAAGGTTGCAATGGCTAACTTTAACTAAACAAACCAAAGTCTAAATCCCTAAGGGCTTATATATGGAGGAAGAGGGTGAATTTGTGGCCCTTGGTGGAGGGGTCCCAAACTAAACCTATCTCTTGTTTCCCCACATACGGACTCTAAAAATAGCCTATACTAATGTATTTGAAATTACATG